>CAOGCB010859324.1:0-15401 GCA_948266635.1 Cnidoscolus chayamansa | reverse complement strand
TATATATATAAATATTATTTTATGTTGATTAAAAATATGAGACTAATTCTCTATAGTAATTGATTTTGATTTTGACATACCGCGTTTAATGTCACTTTCAAAGTGGGAAAACCAGACAAAAGATGTCTGTGGTTAATGCATTGAGATTAGGCCCTCCCATTGATTTTAAACCACTGGGTAATCACAAAAAGCATTTTTCATTCGGACAAAGCCTTTCGCTTGTAAGTGAAGCTATAGAAAATATGACAAGAGACTTGAAGCCCATGTGGCCACAACATTTCATTATCATGATGCGCAATTCTACCCTTACCTTGATTGCTGTTCTTGGGCATGTCTGATTTCCTTTGTTTTATTTTTCTCCCATGCAAGTGAATTATGGGTTAAGTTATTACAATATCATATTTTCCAAAAGCTGCATCATTCACCTAATGATGTATTTATCATTTTCTTCCTTGCTCGTTTATTAGGATCAGCATTTCCGATTTTAAATCGAATTAAATTAAAAAAATTAAAAATTAAAAAAAAAGATTGTCCATTGGAGATCATAAGTCTCTCCAATTTAAATGCAAAGGAACTTTCCCTGTTATTTTTTCAAATGCGGAAGGCAAAATCAATTTAAAATTGGTAGACAAATCCCATAATTTGAATTGAAAATAAATCCCAATACGATCTAATTATTTCTTGGGGGCCAACCTAGACTTGATTTTCTCAACCTCCTTGGTCCCCACTTGGAAGGCCTTGGTCAATACATTGTCAGGAACCGGCGGTGTGGCTGCAAACAATGTGGCGGCGATGGATTGAGTGCCCGGAAGCTGGCTGTTGAAGGCTGCGATCACGGCTGCTGGAACCTTTCCATTGTTCTTCTGGAAATGGACCAACCCTTTTGGGAAAACGAATATCTCTCCCTGCTTGATAGTCTTTGAGAACAAGGCGTTTGCGGTGGTGATGAAGCCTACGTCGAGCTGGCCCTCAAGGACAAAGACAATCTCGGTGGCGCGTGGGTGAGTGTGGGGAGGATTAAGGCCACCAGGAGCATAGTCAATGCGAGACAAGGAGACTCCAAGAGTGTTAAGTCCTGGGATTTTCTGAACATTAGCTCCGGTGACCAGGGAGCCTTGGGTGTTGTTGGTGGCTCCTGGCTTCGCCAACCCATCGAAGAAGAAGTCATCTGCTGTGATATTTTCTTTGCAGGCAAAACCATTGACTTTCACAGCTGTGGAGGATTTAGAACAAACCCAATTGAATCACCCATTAAAGACAATAAATTTTATCATTACATAATCAGAAAGAACGAATCTTGAAGAAAGGGAAAAGAATCAGGAGTACCAGAGGCGAGATCAGCAACACAGACATCTTGAAGCAAGTCAGGATCAGCAGTAACAGAAGCCAAGAAAACACCAAAAGACAAAACAAAAAAGGGTGCCATGGCCGCCATAGTTGCAGGAGGGATGGCGTTTTTTTTTTTGGCTCCCTGAATGCAATTATAGAGCTTTGTTTGAAATGGATGAACAGGAAAGGAAGCTTGGAGATGTATTTATAGTCACATCTAAAAACGATGCTGTGAATGTTAAAGCACGAAACTTGCCTTCTTAGCCCAAAAGGTAAGTCATGATTCAGGATTCCCAGCTTCCGGCTACACTTGCCAATATTTTTTTTAAGCTTGGACCGATGTGCTGGTGACCCACATGCTTATCTTCATATTAAATTCTTTTTTTAATATAATTTGAATCTTACATATTATTTAATCTCATACTTTGATTAATATCTTACCTTTAAGAAAAACTGTACCAAATCTGGATAACTTTGTGGGATGGTGGGTTGTATTTCATTGTCACCATGATAATGCTGACATCGACCATAATTTGGACACTTTGTTTAGTTTTCTTGTACTTGCAAAGGTATGTAAAGAATTTCGGAGGTTAGATATAATACACATTTGATCAAAACGAAGCCAGAGACCACTTTCATCTGTTTGGTCCTAGCGTAGAAGTAACTTTCTGATGGTCATGGTACTAAAGATTGTCGGAAAAGTGAAGATAGAATTACAGGCTTTCCTCCAAGGAAATCCAGACCTACACCTCGTGTGGGCTATATACTTTCCTTCATAATCAGCATTCTGCAATTTCCTTGTACCATTTTTCTGAATCAATCATTACAGAATGAGTAGGTGCAAGTAATTTATTTAAGGAAAGCATAAAGAGTACGGACCTAAATGGAATTTCTGGCAGACACTGTTCCCGACAAAAGCAGGTAATTATCAATTGCATTTCATATTGGTTTAGGTACTTCGTCCACATCATTGTTTTTTTTTTTAATTGTTTATCTTTCTTCTTAATTTTTTTTATATTAATTAAAATCGAAGGCAGCTATTGGGAGCATCTTACTTTTTAATATATCAACGTGTAGACATAATTGAATTTCTATTCAATGAGTCGAACATACTTATAATTAAAAAAATTATAAAATAATTATCTTTATTTCTTGTGGGATACTTAGTTTGTGGCAAGTTAATTAAGGAACTAAAATGATTAAGATGTTTGACGAGAAATTGAACGAAATTAACATAATCATTGTGATTAAATTAAAAAATTAATTAAATATTAAGGAAGGAAAGAAAGAAATTAATTTTTTTAATATTAATTGCTTAATATGGCGAAAAAGAAATATATTGGAGTTCGGCCCAGCTTGAAGGTTCAAGTAAGGGGATAGTTTGGGCCTAAATCGGATTCAAAAGATACGACACCGTTTCATGCTTCGAATAAAATTACGATTTTGTTTTAATTTCTTATAATTTTTTTTTTTCTGTATTTTGCATTTGCAGTCGCTCATCGGAGAAGGCTGGTCTTCTGCTCCTCTTCTTCAATTCCCTCTGTAGACTTTGGCGACGGAGAAGTGACTGCTTTTCTCGAATTATACGAGAGTAACTACACGGCGGCGGTGGCGATGAATAAGGAATGGAAGCGAAGAGAACTGATCATTTTGGTGCTTTATTGCATTGCTTTCTACGTTTTCATCTTCCGTCGATCCCTTCAGCTTTCTCACGGTATTCCCTTTTTTTTTTTTCCTTTTCTGATTTTCCATGTTCTTTCGTTTTATATCAATTTAGAGATTGTTACTTTTTATATTTATCGCAAATGTCAAATTATGACACAGATCATCAAGCAAAGCTCTATGGTTTACGCCCTGGATGGCTGCTCCCTCCAAGTCTCAATGTAATTGATTTTATTAGTTTTAAATTTTCTTCTTTGTTATTTTTCATTATGTTTTCTTATAATCCACTTGTCTTCTTTTTTCTCTTCTCACTTAGGATGTCTCTGATGCCCAATGGAGAAACTTTCGTGGAAACTTACCAATTCTTACTGTTGTTTTTGGAATTTTTGCTGCATTGGCCAATTTCTTAAGGGCTTTCTTGTGCTTAAAAGCAAAGGGGATGTCCATTGTTTGGCTTGTCATTTCCTTGGTCTACTTAGTATATCTTCATGGAGCTTGGTGTGTCTTCTTTTTCATCGAAATGTTTTTCTTCTCTGTGCTCTCTCTCTCTTTTTCCCTAACCCTCTTCTTTTTTTGGTGTTGTAGCACTCTATTTATATTGTCTATTGCCTCGGTTAATTTTATACTAGTGAAGGTACGTTTTGAATGAGGTTTTACGGTTGATTTATCTGTTAATATCAGTGTTATTATTTGTTCTTCTACTGTAATATGCCGTTAGCCCTTATGCATAGAGTCTCTTTTCGGGAGACCAATGGTGTTCTTAATTGTCCTTGGTGAACTACAATTTTTTTTTAGAATGCTTTGTTACATTAAAAGCTTGCCCAGCAACTTTGTTTCAAATTGATGAAAGATTTTTTTTTTTCATTATCCTAGCTAGAATGTGCATTTTGTACCTGCATAGTCATTGTACTTTAGATTAGTTGAGTACTTTGAGGTCCACAGAACGGTGAACAAGATGTTCTGGCATTAGATATTTGTTTTTCATGCTTCTGGTCCTCAAAATTTTATTCCTCAGATTGGTGTGATACTATTGATAAAAATTGTTACACTGCTCCTAATTCGTGCCATATTTTACTAGATTTGCATTTCCACAGATATTTGCTCGAACCCCATACTTCTCATTGGTGCTTTGGGTTTTCAACATATTTTTTCTTCTATGTAATCGCGTTTATGAAGGATATTCATTCTCCGCTTTTGGGTGAGTTGTATAAGCTTATACCTCAGGATTTAGTTTTTCATTGTTTAGCAGAAGATATTATGCCACTTCCCACTCACTAAAATTACTTCCCATTTCCGCACAGTCAAAGGTGGGCATATTTGGACAGCTTTCGAGGCACCTTTAGGTGGCAAATTTGCTTTAATTTTGGTATTTCCTTGCCTCATTTATTTATTCAGATATTAGTTAAAGGAGGTCCATTATGCAAGTTATGGAAAAGGGAGTTTTGCCGTTTGTTGCATTGAAGTCATTTTTTTTTTTTGTTTCTGACAGTTATTTTGCGCATGATAAGCTTTGGATATGATTACCATTGGGCACATCTAGATACGTGTTTTGATCAAAAGGTAATATGGCATACACTTTCATGGTACCACTTCCTTATTCCCTAAATTTACTCTAAAGAAATCAAACAAGTTAATTTAGCCTGTCCATTTGGGACAATGATGCTGTAAAAACTTTCAATTAGTCTATACTATAGTTGAGATTACATTGTACTGAGACGTACTTCTTATGCTCAGACCAATCCTCAATGTTTTCCTACCACCTTTAATTGTTGCTTTAATACAAGCTCACTGCACAAAGTATTGCAACATTTAAATTTTGATTTTGCTGTCAATATATGTGCCCTTTGATACTTCATTCTGTTTATGGTGTTCCTGTTCCATCAACAACTTATTTGTGTCCTTTGCTACTTCATTCTGTTGATGATATTTCATCAACAACTTGTTTCATTTTTACTTGTTTTGAGACATGAATATCAATTGATAAATTGCTACACTCGGCCATTCTTTTTTATTTTCCTCATCTCTCTTGACAGTATACAGTAATTTATCTGTAAATTTTGATTTCATTGTTTGCCTTTCAGATTGTTTTTTTAAGTACTTGTGCTGACAGAAACTAGTTTCACTGATATTTTTCTTTACTAATGGTCTTAGAGGCACATGCAACGTTGCAGTACCTGCAAGTCTGGAAAAACGTGCTACCAATTTCTACAGGTTAGTTTACTCTTAAGGATGAGTTGAACTGCTAAAGTATTAACTGTCAAATTGTTGATACCATCAAGAGGGCATTTTTTTTCAGTAGTTAATACTTTTATTTGTTTTACCCAGGAGAGAAGTCAACCAAATGATAATTTCTCATTTAACATATACCTTTCTTATTTGGTATATGCTCCACTTTATATTGCTGGCCCAATTATAAGTTTCAATGCCTATGTCTCACAGGTCTGTACTTTCTTTTGTATTATTATTTTTGTTTCATACTGTAGTTTGTGCATAAATATATTCTGCAATAGAATTATACTAGCCCATGGTTGCAGATTTCTTCATCTGCCTGGGTTTGAGAATCTTATCCACTTGAACTTTTTTCAGCTAGTTTTCTGGACTTGTGGATTGTGGTTGTAGTTAAAAGTGTGGAGAACTCATTGCATATTCTCTCTTACTGCTAATATGCTAGTTATTGTACTCATTCTTCAGAATGTTTCATTGAAACTTATTAAATCCTTTACTTAAACTTCCTTGCAGTTAGATATGCCTCAGAATAATTATGCAGCTCGAGATGTGTCTTTGTATGGGTTACGCTGGCTATTCAGCTTCCTTCTAATAGAACTTTTGACACATCTGTTTCACTATAATGCTTTTGCAATCAGGTTAGAGCTTATGCAACTCAAGGATATGGTATATTGGTCTTAAGTTTCTAACCATTCTAACTCATGAATTAATTATGTCTAACCAGTGGCCTGTGGAAATTGCTATCACCTGTGGACATATTCATCATAGGATATGGGGTAAGATGGTTTTACTGTGTTACAGTTTTTTCATTTATGCATTGTGGAGATGTGATATTTGTTAAGCTTCACCTTTTCCAGAGTTCAAACAACCACCTGAATTCAACTTTGGGCTCTTCCTTATTCTGAGGTGAAGCTTGCCTCTAGTAGGGTGTGTGAGATAGATTTTCTATTAATTGTAGTTTATCAAATGAAACACAATGCTCACCCGAATCACCAGAATGAGATGAATTCACAGAAACATCCTGACATGTGCCAGTACCGAATGTGAAATGAAATTGTGGATGGACATAGTGGTCATACTTGAAATAGGTATACCAACTAGTAGGGATCAGTACAATATGACATTTACAAACATGTTTAGACCTAGATATGTAAGAAAAACGACTTTGATTGGGATCCACTTAGCTTGAATCTTGGACCCTAGGGTGATCAGAGGTTTATTTGCCTATAAGTTTTTTTTTTTTTTTTTTTAAAACTACAAGTACATTGTGCAATATTAGCAATGTGTATATATTATGGTTCTTAGCTGATGTCATTTACTTGTGCTGCTGCAGGTCTTGAACTTCATGTGGCTAAAGTTCTACCTCATCTGGCGCTATTTCCGGTTCTGGTCACTGGTATGCTTGTGTTACAGTTTTTCTTTTCTTTTCTTTTTCTTTTTTTTTTTAATTTGACTTGAATTATATGTTAGTCTAGCTTCTCGGCAGTTTATTCTGAACTTTTGGTCAGTATAGCTTCAATTTTAATATAACATGCAAAAAGCTTTAAGCTTTTTTTTTTTTCTTCTTTTGCTGTCCAAGTAAATTCAAAAGAAAGTTGTTTTCCATAACATCGTTATTTTAGGTTTGTGGCATTGAGGCCCCAGATAACATGCCAAAATGTATTAATAACTGCTACAGCTTGGAGAATTTTTGGAAAAATTGGCATGCTTCATACAATAAATGGCTTGTGAGGTGCAACTCTCAGACCTGTTTACACTTGGTCCCAATCTCGTTCTTCTCATTGACATTTATGCTTTATGAATTGCAATGATTCTAGGTACATGTATATTCCTCTTGGAGGTTCGTATAGAAAGCTACTCAATATATGGGTTATATTCACATTTGTTGCTGTCTGGCATGATCTAGAATGGTAATCTTAGCTTGTATCATTTTTTTTATTCTTTTTAATCATTTTTCTGCATGCTATAGCTCTTACCCAATAACTTATTTCCTTTGGTCTCAGGAAACTCCTTACATGGGCATGGTTGACGTGTTTATTCTTTATTCCAGAAATGGTGGTGAAATCAGTGGCAAATAGATTACAGGTGGTCATTTGAAAAGGCTGTCCAATTCTCTTGCTCTTTTATTAAATATGTGCTGCAGTTTGAAATCTGATTGTTATCTAATCCCTTAATTTTCTAATCTATGCTATGTTCTCAGGCAGAGAGTACTTTTGAGGAGTTCCTTTTCCGAGAATTTAGTGCACTTGCTGGTGCTGTCACCATCACTTGTCTAATGGTATGTGATTCAATATTTTAAACCTATAGCCAAAAATCAAATCTTGGAAGTTTTTGAAAATTAGGATTTTTACAAGAGGCTTCTATTATGGGAGGAGTGCTGAAACTTGAATTTGCTAGAAGTGATCTTATTGGAAGCTTGGCTAAAAGATGACATGGACAAACCCTTTATAAATAGCTGTTCCATTTCAAATAGTTACATCAAAGAACCTGAGCAAAATTTTATTGGAAATTGGGCCAGTTAAACTATGAATTTCTTTTGCGATCCTTGGTTTTGTAACATACAAGATTTTATGTAAAATTTTGTGGCGAACGATCAGATTCTGAAATCACACTGCTTTTGGCTGTCGACTCTAGAGAACAACATGCTACAATAAAAGAGATGTAATTGAAGATTTGCAGATTTCCTTACCTCATGTGTCTCAATAGAGTTGAAGATGTATTTCTTGACACGGTGCAATTTATATGTAACTATTCATTATGCAGGTCGCGAACCTAGTTGGCTATGTTATTGGGCCATCGGGCATTAATCAGTTTATTTCACAATTTCTTACAAGAGAAGGTACATCATCATCAACACCAATACCAAGCTCCTTTGTTAAACTAATTTCTAATTTGTTATCCAGAGTTGCATCTTTGATGCAATATTTCTGTCGTGTAGGATTGCCTGTATTGGGGGGCATGTTTATTACTTTTTATGTTGGGACAAAGGTAAATGTCATGAACATGGAAGCTCTCTCTCTCTCTCGGTCTCTTTTTATGCGTGCTGAAATCTGGTTATGTTGCAGCTTATGTTCCACATTGATGATGCCAAGAAGAAACAGCACTAAAAGAAGTGAACTATGATGGTTCCATGTGCAACTTCCTGGTGGAAAGTGACAAGGAAAACGGGGCTTCAAAAGTGGGATAGAGAAACATGTACCACATGATATAACCCTTGCAATGCATTGATGTTTGCGCTCGTATATTTTTTTGCATTTGAGCAATTTTAGTTTGTTTTATGAAGACCACTCGTAAGTTAAGAAATTTTATTCCTTGTATTTATCTACCCGTGCGATGGTCAGCAGCATTGCAATTTGATCGAGCCTAAAGCAAAGATTGCCAAGCAAGCATTTCAATCTTATGTAAATGGGGAAAAGGGTATATTTTGGGATGAATCATGCCACCATTTCTGCTGATGCAATTCGAGCAGTGCACTTTATATGTGCAAATCGGGATTTCTCTCGTTTGAGGTTCGTTATTGATGTTTGTGCTTCTTCAGTAATGCTAATGCAAAAAAATGCTTATTCTGCTTCCATTTCCTATTCGGTACATCTTTCCCCGCATGTACCTAAAAGTATGTGGTAACGTAATTTACACAACAAAATTGAGAATGTAATTAAAATCTAAAATTTCAAGGGCTAAAATATAACTACGAATTGGTCTTGTACATCAATGACTGAAGTTTGAAGTGAAGGGTTGGAATCCCAAATATAGACATGTATTCAGCATAGCTCTTACCAATCACCAAGATAAAAGTATGCATAGAATTAAATGACTTGTTAAAATTTCAGGTCAGAACAGCTTTGCTTTTATAGTCTTTTAACTTTCAAGTACATAGCAAAAGCAAACTCTCCAGATTAATCAATTATAAGATCTACAAATCTAAGCTAGCTACACCATTACATGAAACTATTCATCAACCTAAATCAGCATCAAATTAGCTACTTATTCTTACCACCTCCGGCCTTGGACTTCTTAGCATTAGTTTCTTTAGCATTGGTATCTGGTGTTTCCTGTCCTGTCACAAGCATGTACAGAGAATGAAAGATAAAAATGAGTAGCAGCAATCAACTAATTCCTTCCATGAACAACACAACTGTACTTGTGCTTCAATGGTGTCGACATTTACATCTCTGGCAATAATAAGAATCATCACTAATAATTCAATTTCCTAGTGGAAGTAACTCCAATTTGCAAGTACATGACAACTACTGCGAGCTAGGTGGATTAGAGATTGGTTCTGAAGGTTCACCAGAGTATTCAGCTTCATACGCTGAAGCAGACACCTCTGGGTAGTGTGGAGAGCTTGGATCCCAGATAAACAATTGGCAGGCTTATGCTGCCAATGACCTTGGCAACTGAACTATTACAATCTTGAAGAGAGAACATTTAGAACGTCTTTGCTGATTTAGGAAATTGAAGCACAAATTTACTTTCCCATAGGGGCAAATTTATACTACCCAGAAGTTATGGTAGTAATGAGTTCTAGACTTCCTAATGGATCAGACGAAGCACAGGGCAAGAACTATTATTCTACCGGTTATGACAAATTTATATTAAAAAAAAAAAAGCAATTCTTGCAGCACTTCAGAAGATAAACAAGAGCAAATTATGTAATATAAGATTACATGTGAAAGCTTCCCTGCTGAACAAGAATAGAATTAGCTGAGGAACACAACACCACGGTCTCTTCGGAGTCCTAAATTATCACTCGCAAAGAATGGGTACCTATTGATTGAAAAAGAGTTCAGAGACATGCAAACGAAGAGAACTGAGATCTTAGAAACCAATTCCCAATTCCCGATTATAGTCTGTCCCTGTCCACCCACTGCCTAATCCAGGGTTCACAAAAGGGCAGGGGGAAGCAGCTTCATCCACACCTTCCGTCAATTAAAATCATCAAAGAAGAAGCTACATAAATAATCAGCCTAGAAAAAACTGAGCAAAAATTCAATGAGATGTAACTGGTGAAAGCAGAATAAGCAACCTATCAGGTCTAAACCAAAACCACAACTAGCATCTAGGTCTAGCAAAAATAATCCTTCCTGCCCCAAGAACCCATGGTGTTTATATGTAATTTATGAGTGTATACCCTAGAGCCTCAATGTAAAAGGATGTTTTGAACATGATTAATAAAAAAAGCATTTAACACATTCTTTGTTATTGGTGTATTTGATTAATCCATATATTAATATAATATCTTAAATTGATAGTAAAGTTTATGACATTGGATGACACAATATAGAGAAAATCACGAAGAGTTCATGATGTGAGATCTTATCATATGTAAATGTGTCAATCCCTAAAATATTCCTAGTCATAATATCGATGAGACTACAAATCATTGATAAGGATAAAGTACCACATGTTATACTTCTTGATTTGAACAAGGTTTTAATATTTCCATTAATAAGAATAATGGTTATTCAGTTTATTTTGAGAATATACTCTATTTCTCACTTTTCTCTCAAAAATCCAAGCTTTGTGTGGATAATGTCATTAGATGAGATCTTAGGATAGTTTCATTCCGTTACCATATGATGCATGATTCTTAGAATGATCCCAACATAATTGACCCAGTGTCCAAGGTTATAGGTAAAGCAATCACCACTAATATGCCAGTACAAAGAAAGAAGCTAAAATTTAGGTAATAAATGTTACCAAAAATTTTGCTTATAAAATCTCTTTATTTCGTAGAATATAGAATAAAAATGCGAAACCAAGTAGAAGGCTATGAACAAAGAAGATGAGAGGAAATCTAAAAATGTAAGCAGAAGACAAAATCATATGGCATTATAGTTCCCCAAAGGGTTGTAGAAAGTTCATCCTTAACACAAAAGAAAGCAAACAAGATCCAGACAACTAATTTTGGGACTGACAAAGAAACACATAAACATGGAGAAATTGCAAAGAATGACACTTTAAATACATAATAGGATAGTACCTTTTGTTTAATAGACATAGATAAGTTGGAAACTGGCTTAAAAATGATTCCAATCTGTAGAAGAAAAGAAATAAAGCATGGTTATAATTAAATAACAAAATGAGATGAGTACATATCATTCTAGAGTTTCAAGAGGCTGCAATTTCATCCCATAATCAGAAAATGAAAACTAAGAAAGTAGTAGTCAACATCACTCATCTGTACCTTTTAACATTCTTGAAAACAAATTTAAGCCATGCAACTGCCTTGCAAGCAGAAAACAGAAATTTTCCTCTAGAAAGGTGGAATAGCAGATAAAATTATCATCATAACCACATGGTGCACATTATAAAAAAGGGTGAAAGACCAAAAAGAGGAATGATTACCCCCCCTACACTAGAAAAGAAGGGAAAGAAGGAGGTGGGATGGTGCTCCCCGTAGTCCCTAAAGCTAAGCCAACTAAATATTCTCATCACAAAATTACAGATTTTACTCCAAAATCCAATAATGCTGACTCTTTTGTTTGACACGTGTGCATTGCCACTCAACTATAACCCTGACATCCCTCCCAAGGCAGCATTACCAATTTGCTGTATTAGGTGTAGTTAAGAAGTCCAAAACCTTAAAGATAATCAAGGAAGGCTAGCACCACGTAGTAGGCTAGTTCATTGTCCCATGAAGCAAAAGGGGGAGTCAAACAGAATAAATAAACCTTTTCCTTCCTCTTCTGGTTGATTAAAAAGAGATGTGACATAGCCAACAAGGGATAAAGCTATCAATATCATGTGCATCATCCATCCAAGATTGAAGATAGTAATCTTGAGTAAGCACCACATTAAAAAACTTATGAAAGTTTAAGCATATAACAACTTTTAAAAAACTGGGGACGAGACTGATAAGTATCCAATTTTACAAATTTCTCAGAAAATTCAATGCTTGCTCAATTTGCAATCAATTAAGCATTACTTACCGGCCTTGTGATGACTTGTTCTTAGCTGCTTTAATTTTTTCTATTGCCTGTTAAATCACACAAATAAAGACCAATAAATAGTATGGAATTTTACTAAAACAGAGAAACCCATCAGGAAAACCTGCACAAAGATTTTTGTAATAGTGATCTAAGGGCACACACCTTCGTCACCCGATCACTATTGACACCATTTTCATTAACCAGGAAAGTAAACAACCCCTGCAAAACAATGAGATGAAAAAAACTTAAAACTTTGCAAAAAAAAAAAAAACACTATAAATATAGTATGTCCATGTTCATCACCTCTTCATCTGGGGAAGTCCACTTAATCTCAGGCTCCTCTTCATCAGCAAGGATAACTGGTTCTTTAAAAAGCCGTTGAGCCTCCTGATATGGCCAATCTGCTGGTATTTGATACCTGAACATTCATGGAAATGATTGATTCAGAACCAGAAACAGTAATAAATATCTTTAAAGCGCAAACTCATCACACAAATGATTATGACCATTCTACAAAACCTACAAAAGTTGTGATAATATTCAGCTGAGAATCATAAAATATATAATGGATGGCAATAAATTTCATAACCAGAACATGTAAGTGCTGATAAACCATCAGCCACAGCCCATATGCAATCATCAATGCAACAGAACTTAATCATAAGCCAGTTTTTTAAATGCTTCCAAATCAAAATCAATTGTTGAAAATCTAACAACAATCTCATTAAAAAATCATATTGAAAAACTAAACACAAAAATAAAATATCACAACATGCTTCAGCCTAAACAGAACATTTACTGACAAAGGCTTGGATTATAGCGTAAGTAAGCTCTCTTTATTTATGTTCTCCAATAACCATGCTGACGAATGAGTTTCAAGGAAGTTTGTCCTCCAATTCCTGTAGCATGGATTTGCCATGGCAATACTAGTGAATACATAAACAAAAGTTCAAGCCCATTACAGCTACAAGCTTCAATTCTTATGCGTTTAAGAGTAATGAGGGCAGCCACATAGTTGAAAATCTTTAATACCTTGAATGCTATCACAATAATCATATCCTGAAAGGATACACAGGTCAATGAATTGATCCATGCTAAGGCTCAACTCCTCCAAAATCTAAAACAAAACCACTTTCAGAAAAGGATTAAATATAAACAAATTTCCCCCGTGTACACAGTTTTGAGAACCTTTGAAACTTCAAATTCCATAACCGGGATTTTTCTAGAGCTGGGATCCATCAAATGGCGAAGAAATCTGGGAGCCCCAAAACTTAAGGAATCCATGTCCTCAGATGCAACAGCATAAACCTTAAAGACATAAAAATCTTGAAATAAATCACATGGAATCCAATCTCAAAGTCAAGAAACTTAATGAAAAGGAATGACCCTACTTCTTTCCAACAAAACTTAACCGACAACCACAAGTCTAAAAAGTATAAATTCAATTCCCTCCCTCATTAAAAACAAAATGGACCCATACAGATTGCCAGGCAAACATATAGTTAACTAAAAATAGACAAATTCAGAAGCAGAAAAGTAAATGCCTTTCCTGATTTGCAAAGTGCAGCGCTCTGCTTCTGCTTTAGAAGTAACCTATAACAGAAAAAGAAAAGTCACAAGCATCAATATATGTTGATATCATTGTTAGCCAGAAATGCACGCAATATATAAGTTTTAAACAGAGGACTTTTTTTCCATATTCACATCATATACTAAAATGCAAACGAGCAAAACTGAACCAAATAATAGGATATGCCTCGACTACAGGTACTCTCATGAGTTTTGAAAGTCTTTTGCAGTCTTCATTGTGCTGCTTTGTCACCTGCAGAAATAAAGGAGAATGATCTTGCTATCAAGAGTCAAGACCTTTGTCTAAAAGACGATAAACCTGCAAGCATTCAAGAAAACCAGAGTGCTCTCCATGGAGATCACAGAAACCACTATTGGGAGGGCTGAAAATAGAGTAAAGAACCAACCTTCACAGTCCTCTAACTGAATTTCTCATTGTCTTCCTTGTTGCCAGCCTACAATAACAAAATAGCGTTTGAAAATGAAATCTCCAGAAGAAAGTTTCTGACAATATGGAAGAAAGAAATACATATGCACCACCATAGCTTCAGCCAAATCTGCGATAGCATCTGTCCTCCTTGAGTAACTACATTGCAAGTTTTATACGAGTATACTAACCATTATAAAAGACTTCCAAATTATAAAAATGCTGAACAATAAAATGAGAAACAAGAAGCATGGATAGTAACAGTGCCGCTTCACAAGCTCTTCTTTTTTCAAGTCTGGATGGTGTCCATCAAACACATAACTGAAATCAGATGCACTAAGTGATTTAGAAGAAGCTAAATCTCACAAATGATTCAAGTAACAGATGAAACCATTTCACATACTGAAAACAAAACGAGGAAAAAAAGAAAACAAGTCGTACACAGGCTTTATTCCAGCTTCGAGAAGCCTGATTGTCCTAGTAAACATGCCTTGCAAATGACTACAACATTGACCCAACAGGAAGCCCATGTTAAAAAATATCCAAGAGAGAATTAAAACAAAGAAAGAAATATTTTTATCAAAGAATTGACAGCGGGAAATCCTTTAGTAAAGACCTTTTAACTTCGCCAGCCTCATTAGTCAGCATTTCAGTCCCAATTCTTCCCACCACAATCTGCAACCATTCAAACAGATGCCACCTGATTCCAGATAAAACTACCAAACACGCATGTATATTTCATAAAACATTAAATTTAAAACAAAACGGAAGATAAAAACGGACAAGGAACTGGTAGATGCTCATGCTGGCATCAATGGCGATCTTGCGGCCGAATTAGCTCTAAAATTTCTGCTCTTTCATAGCTTTCGGGCCATTGTCGGCTAACAGCTTCGTTAAACCCTACATTAATCATTTAATCGATAGTAAACCAAACCCCTAACAATGGCGCCAAATTGAGAGAAAAAAACAATGATCGAAGGCTCAAATTTACCTTAATACCCATTGCTAGATAATGATATCATACAAAAATAGATTGACGAGGAGATTTAAGATGAACAAAAGGTTCAAATTTGGGGTTTGGGTTTTGAAGGTTTTAAGCTTATAGAAGACGACGACTCTTTCCCGCCTTGTGCGAGCACAGACGCGCGTACCCATAACTTGGGGGTGCTTCAACTTTTCAGCCCCAAAACAAAGGGGCCCTTTTGAATGCTGCCCTTAATTCTCAAAACTATGATACATGATGTCGTATGGGCAAG
>CAOGCB010858941.1:0-12544 GCA_948266635.1 Cnidoscolus chayamansa | reverse complement strand
TCTAAAAGTCTTTAATTTTAAATTTGCTATAGGAATATTAATTGTGGTACAGCTTGCGGCCCCATTTGTTGCATTTCCATTTGGATGGAACGGCATCGTTGCTCTCTGTCTGCGATGAGCATGTAATACAGCCTATCAGCTGACCCTATGGAAATCTTTAGCACACGTCTCTCTACCGCTCATCTCCCAAATCCTTATCCGTAGATGCTATTTAACAATCAAGCTCTACTTTGTCTTTTCTCCTCGTTTTTCTACAGCCTCTGTGCTGCTGCTGCGGCTATATCTTTATCTCATTGTTCCATTATCCACCTTCATCCTCCCCATTCATTTATATCTGCTCTGCTGTGACCTCTATCCTCTTCTTTCTTAGAAACCCTCGACTAATCGCTGTGCTTAACGCCTCTTATCATTTCGATTCATTCGAGGGTTTTAATTTATCTGGGGGAATTTTTTGATTGCTCATTGTTTTCAATTTCGGCAAAGGGATAAATGGCTTTGTGGATAATTTTGTTGGAGATTTTGAAAAGACCCACTTTTGGGGATGTAGTCGCTGAGCTCGTTATGTTGATGATTCCTTTGTGGATTGCGATTATTGTTGGGGTTCTAGTAGGATGGACATGGAAGCCTAAATGGGCCAATTTGGGTAGAGTAATGTTGGATGCTTCTGTCTCAAATGACTCTGCAAGTACAGTAGCATCAGCGGCATCGTCGTCGATCCCCACCTTGAATTCATTGAAGTTTCAGTTTCCCAGTTTCGTCTCTAGGGCTGCCGACATTGGAATTCAGGACTCTTCCTCCGCGCCGCCTAACCTTAGGGATGATTACAGGTTTGTGGATTTAAAATTTTTAAAGTGTCTTAACAGCTTGAAAGAACATGCATTTTTTACTAGGGAGGATAGAATTTGAAATTTTGATCGGAAATAAAATTTGAATTTCGTATAATTCTTTCTTCCTAATATATGCTTTCACTTCTGTTCAGCAATTCTTCACAGTTGCAGAAGGACAAATCCAGCACAGTGAATGAAGATGATTTAGAGGTCTTGTGTAAACTTGTGGAAGACAAAGATGGAGGTGCTGCTTGGATTCAGATGATGGATCGTTCCAGCCCGACTATGACCTATCAAGCTTGGCGGAAAGATCCTGAGGTTGCTTATCTCTTGTCAAGCTTCACTTTTCTTTTATATACAGAGTTTTGTTTTTACCAATTCTTGAACTTGCTTTGGAGTTGGTCAGTGCTAGAAACTTGTATTCATTTGATTAATTCGATTATCTTATCGATTTGCTAGACTGGCCCTACGCAATATCGTACTAGAACTGTTTTTGAGGATTCCACTCCTGAAATGGTGAGGGACTTCTTTTGGGATGATGAATTTCGGTTGAAGTGGGACGACATGGTCATACATGCTGCAATTTTGGAGGAGTGTCGAAACACAGGAACCATGGTGGTCCAGTGGGTACGAAAGGTATGGAATTTACTATCCCAGCATTTGGTTTTTGCATGAAATGTCTGGTTGTAAACTCTTGTACATTAAATCTGTGGTTTTGTTGGCACAGTTTCCCTTCTTTTGTAGTGACAGAGAATACATCATAGGCCGTCGAATATGGGAGTCTGGGCGATCTTATTACTGTATTACAAAGGTATGAGAAAGAAAACCTCTAATTTCCTTCGTTGTGGTTTGAATGAAATCAATTACCGCATTCTCAAATTCTGTTGATTAAGGCTCACTTTTTGGGTTATGTAATATGACTATGCTCTCTTAGTTAGGTTATAGATAGTAAGGTTTATGCTTTTTCTTTCTTTGGTTTATAAGTTCCTGTAGTAGCAGCAATAAATTATTAATAAAGAAAATTTACTAGTTGTTACCGTATTAATTACTCATGGCACCTGGATTGTGTTTGCTAGATCTTTAGCTCAAATCTGTATGCACCAGTGAATTACATGATATACTGAAGGTATAGAGAGTTGTTTCTGTTGGTACCAATTGAAAATTTCTAGTCTCACTGTTGTGAGAGTTCCATTTTCCACTAGGTGGCGGTATTTTTGTATCGTGTTTTCTTCATATCATATTGTTTTCTTATTCCTTCTATGTTGTCCATATTTCTGTTCAGCAAGTCATTTCTTCATCTTTTCTTATGTTTCAGGGAGTTCCATTCTCTTCTGTGCCGAGACATAACAAACCAAGACGTGTTGATTTGTTCTATTCAAGCTGGCGCATTCGTGCAGGTAATTTAATAAAATTCTTATGTTTTTCAATGATAAAATTTTTGTTCTGTTCCTTAATAACAGTGGCTATGTTTTTTATATTGCAAAAGCCTATATATGACTAAGATGTGTTTCTGTTGGCTATGAACCAGTTGAATCAAAAAGAGGGGATGGTCAGCTGACTGCATGTGAGGTACTACTTTTCCATCATGAAGATATGGGTATTCCTTCGGAAATTGCTAAGCTTGGAATCCGGCATGGTATGTGGGGAGCAGTGAAGAAGATCGAGCCTGGTTTACATGCATATCAGAAGCACAGAGCAGCTGGAGGTCCACTCTCACGTTGTGCTTTCATGGCTCAGATCAACACCAAAGTTAGTGTAGACTATCTGAGATGTTTGGAGAGCAATGCTAGTGGTTCTTCCTCAGAGGTTGAAACCCAGGATGATTCTTCAAAGAAACCGGGGGGAAACATACCTAGGCTGCTATTGGTTAGTGGGGCCATTGTCCTTGCTTGTACTCTTGACCAGGGCCTATTAACTAAGGCAATTATATTTGGAGTAGCTAGGAAGTTTGCAAAAATTGGGAGGTGGTTCTGATTTGGGAATTAATTTTTGCACCATTGCTGTGATAACGGCCAAGTTAATTGCTTCTGCAATGAATTCAGAAACGGTTAGAGGATGTTGAATCTCCTAACTCCTCACCTTGTTTTGAAATGGAAGGAAGCCATGCGTTCATTTTAACTTGAGCTCGAGGTAATGTAAATTGGAAAAAGAGAGATCATATAGCTGTATTCATGAAATTTAGCAATGTGATGAGGAATCTCAAGCTACATGAATAACATGAACTTTCAGGTTCTTGTAATTTGCTTCCTTACTGATATAGTCCTGCCTGTTTATGTTCCTTGTGGGGACTAGAGGTATGAAAATCAGCCGTTTATCATTTCAAAATGGCATTTTCTTTTTTATTGTTTTGGTCTCTACTTTGTTTTTCTTGTATAGCGATCCATTGACGTTTTCCACGTTTTTCTACCATGCATTCCTTGTTCTAATTTAATTTAATTATGTATTGAACGTGCTTTTTCACATGGTAGCTGCTTTCTTTGAAATTTAGTGGGGTGTGATACGCAGTTGCTGAGATCAGATCCACGCTAGATTCTACAAGCTGCCTGTACAATTTATTCATCTACATTTGTATACAAGTCCTTACTTATTTAGTTAGGTCTTACTTTGAATTGTATTGCACCCCATCATCGGAGTTGTGATATACGGTAGGTCCTACATGTCAATTGACAAGCTAGAAATGTGTGGCTCTTACTCCATGGGATCTTCGTATGTACTTCCATTCCCATTAACAAATAGTTGTTCAAAATTAGTCTCATTTCAATTTGAAGAATTTATCAAATTCGATTTTGATTAAAATGTTTAAACTGAAAAGAAAAGTCATTTCACCTTTCGTATTTAATTAAGGGGATAATAAATTAATAAAATAAAGTGTACTATATATATATATATGTTTAGTCAATTTACAATTTATCATAAAAAGCTATCATTTAATAATACCAGCTATAAATTATTAATTATCAATTATATCCAATAATTAAATAAAAAGATTCTAAATTAGAGTTTTTTTTTATAAGATTTGTTTAATAAAAGTTTTGTTTGTGTCGTAAATGAATCAATCTCAAATCTAATTTTACTAAACTAGTTAAATTTGAATTATAGATATTTTAGCTTATTAAAAATTGTAAAATCAAAGCACCAAAATTCATCATGGATGTTGAATCCACTACTGATTCCAGCGTGAAAATGGAAACACATCTTTATGAATTTGTTGTGGGCTACTGATTATTTTCGACAAGTGTAACTCCATATGAGTGATTATAGACATACTTATAAAGTTGGCACACTTCCTTGTATCCATATGGACAAATTGGCATAGATATATATAAAGGAAATCATCAGACTGCATGGTATGTCGATATCTATAGTATCCGATAAAGGACTCTAGTTTATCTCACGGTTCTAGAAAAGTATGCAGAATTGTAAGGGAAACATAACTAGATTTTAGCACAGCCTTCGATCCACAGACAAATGGATAATCTGAGAGAACCATTCAAACAATAGAGGATATGCTTGGGATATATATACTGGATTTTGGAGGTTCTTAGAAGCAACATCTACCATTGGTGGAGTTTGCTTACAACAACAACTACCATTCGAGTATTGGAATGGCTCCGTATGAGGCTTTGTATGGAAGAAAATGCAAATCTCCTATATGTCGAGAAGAAGTCGGAGAGCATACATTAGCTGGACCTACAATTGTGGAAAGTCACCAATAGAGTGATTTACATAATTAGGAAAATACTGAAAACTGTAGTCAGCAGGTAAAAGAGTTATGTTGATGTCAAACAGAAGCATATAGTGTTCTAGGAGGGAGATATGATATTACTGAAGGTGTCTCCTATAAAGGGGGTGATTTGTTCAGGAAAGAAGAGTAAGTTGGCTCCTAGGTACATCAGGCACTAGAGATACTATAGAAATTGAGTGATGTCACATACATGCTTGATTTACCTTCTTCCATATAGTGGATTCATCCCGTCTTCCATGTATCTATGCTGAGAAAGCATGTGTCAAATCCTAGCAAAGTTCTCAGAGAACCGGAATTTGAGATTGTAGAGAATCTCACATATATAGAGCTACATATGAGGATGCTTGACACACATATCAAGAGACTACGCAACAAGGAGATACCTATGGTTAAAATACTGTGGAACCACCATAATGTAGAAGAATATAACTAGGAAACTAGGAAATCTATGGTTCAGCAGTACCCTCACCCATTACCCTGAAAGCTAGAGTAGAAAATACTTCCCCATTATGTAATGTAAACGATGTAAACATACTATGATATGTATAATATGATGATTGTTATGTACTATATGTAATATATATGTTTCATATATATATGTATATATGGTGAACATTCGGAGACAAATGTTCCTAAAGGGGGGAAGTATGTGATACTCACCATTTTTTCGATGTCGAATTCTGAATTCTCGATTGAAATATTTATAGAATATTAAGAAACTAAGCTAGAATAGTGATTAGGGATCAAAATGACAAGTTATAAAAATTCCAGGACTAAAATAGAAGTTTTAAAGACTTAAACGAAAAGATAAGAAAGTTGAAAGACTAAAGTGAAGTTCGACTAGAGTTTGCCTGAAAAAAAGGTTCGGCCACCGAACTTAATGTTCGACTACCAAAACTTGGCTGGCCAAACTCCACTATAAATAGTGGTGGCCAAAAATGGAGGAAGAATTTCAGAAGCCCTTTCCTCTCAAATTCCTCCAGAAACCACCACTGATAATCTTTCATCAAGAAGAAAAAGTTTTTCAAGTAAAAAGTTGAAGTTAAAGAGAAATTTAAGAAAAACAAAGAAAAGTTAGAAGCAGCTCGAGAATCTCAACAAAAGGAGTGAATCCAAGAGCTTCCAGCAAGTTGAAATATCAATCTAGGTTAGTAATGATGTAAAATGATGAATTGACAAATAAAAACAAGACGTGCAAGGGGTTAAGTAATGGCTAGAGTAAAAGTCAATAAAATATTAAAAATGATCAAATGGAATTGATTATGAGTATGTAAATGTGATAAATAGGTGTTAAAATGCACTAGAAATATGAATGTATGTTTGCATGTAAATGAAATAGGAAAATGTAAGTGCAATCAAATAGTTTTGTAAAGTAAAGTTTATGGAAGAGTATAAAAATTGGTAAAATGTTATTGCATGTTAATGAAATTGAGTTTAGATGATGTTGTTGGAGTTGATGGAGTATGTTTGATGTATTAGAAACACAATTGAGACATGTTTGATAGTTTTTGATATGTGAAACATGCAAGAAATGAGGTTTTGGCTTTTGACAAAATCCAAGTTTAGCGGTATAAAGTGGAGATTAGGCTGCCAAAATTGAAAATAGTCTCAATGGCAGCTGAAAACCATCTTCGGCCATCGAAATTGGTGGAATAGCCCTGCTTGTGGCAGCCAAACCCTGCTACCGAAAGGGGGACTTTAATATTTATAAGAGAGACTTTCAGTTACCGAAAGTCCTCTGTCGAGAAATTTAAACCTAAATTGTAAGGGTTGTTTATGCTATGATAATGCAATAATAATTGTGGGTTTATGGATTGTTTAAAGTATGTTTTGAGGTCAATGTATAAACTATAATCCGAAGTCTGAAATATAAGATCAAACCCTGGAACTCAGAGACACCAGTGACGAACCAAGATTTCATCAAGTACGTTTGAGTTTCTAGGTGAGTGGATATGAACTAATTGTTTTATGATACATAAAATGAATATTTACAACATGCTCATGCATCACATATATTACAGGATATTTCCATGGAACATGAGATATGTTGCATTACGTTGTTACATGATATGTGAAAAGTAATATTAGACGACCATCGATCCTGTATGTTAATATTTACGATGACCCATAGATTATATCCCTAGGAATGTCCCTTATATATATATTTTATATTTTCGTTCAGTATGTCCCTCACGATATACCACGGACTTTCCTACAGGATGTACCATAGACTGTCCCACAAAAGAAACAGAGAAGAGGTAGGGACATTTCAAGAGATATTTATGTTATGTTTACGTATATGGTAACTCCGAGATAGCCAAAAGGATCTTCTTGGCAAATATTAATATTTTGAGTAGTTCCCAGAAGATAGCTTTGCCAATTGAAACTACTCATGGATATTAGTAATGATATTACTTAAGATGAAATGTTTGACGATATTGCATTACCACATGCGCGAAAGTAATATTTTATATATATGCTCACAAAGCTATCTCAAAATAGCTTGCCCATTTCATGTCATCTGGAGAGAAGGAAGTGTTGTTGCAAGAGTTAGAGCAAGCATTACAATAAGTCAATCCATGGCTTCATGGCTAGCAAACACAATAGTATCTTTGGAACTGCCATTCTATTTGGAAGTCCCTACTTGAGCCTAGGCCTTGAAATGATGTATTCATGCACAATTCCCACGTAATTACGAGTTTATTAATGGAATTTACAATTTGTCCACTAATCTCAGCACTTATTGTTAATGATACATGGCTAAAATCAAACCTCTTAAATAGAATTGTGAAGCTGCCTCGTATCATTTTGTATTTTATCTTAAATAAAATAAAATCAATTATAAAATTATTAATTGGGAGGTTTTTTAATACTAGACTCAAGGATTGCAAAGATTAAGGAAAATTCGGTTGGAGGCCTGGAAATATAGAAAAAGGTTCACTTCGCAAGGGCCCAAGCTAGAAAAATGAGAATGGAAAATTAAAAGCAAGTACAAGAACTTCAAAATCAAGTGGTCGAATTAAAGGGGCAGGCTGTCGACTAATCAAGATGGTTCAATCATTGAAAAAATCTCTAGAGTATGGGGAAATGGAGCAAAGCGAGCCAAATGATTAGATCACACAACATGAGACGATTGTCGCTTTGATAGTTCAGATGCCTAGCTTCCAAGCCTTAATGACTGAAAACATGGCCCAACCTTCTTTTCCAGTTGACTACTCTTTTGCCTTCCAAATGACTAATGCCATTAATCCTTCTTTCTACTCATACAATGCTGCATTTTACCCTCCTGGTCAAGCTCATATAGAGGTTAGTGATGGATATATGTACAACAGACTGCAAAGCACACAAAGAATCGAATTAAGGAGAAGAAGCTGATAGCTTTATAAGAGAGATTAGGGGCAGTGGAAGGACTTGACTCATATGGTTCCTTGGACCTATCATCTCTGCGGCTGATGCTAGACGTCCTTGTACCGAAGAAGTTAAAAGTGTCAGAGTTTGACAAATAAAATAGCATGTTTGACCTACAAATTCACCTAACTATATATGTTACTAAAATGTCATCCATAACAGAAGATGAGAAATTGTTCCTACATTTCTTCCATGAGGAGCTTGTCAGGTCAACCCTGAGATAGTTTGTTCAAATGGAAAGAGGAAAATTATAGACTTGGAAGAACTTGGCCGATGCATTTATTAAGCAGTATAAATTCAATTTTGACATTACATCGATCGGAAGGGATCTCCAGAATCTAGTTCAAAGGGAGAGAGAAAGCTTTAAACTATATGCTCGAAGGTGGAGGGAGAAGGTTGCTGAAGTACACCCCTTGTAACCGAGCGTGAGATGTGCTCCTTATTCATCGAGGCTCTCAAACATCCATTCTTCAACTTGATGATCATCAATATGTCCACCAACTTTTCTGATATTATCGAGACACAGCAGATAATACGTCACACCCACTATATAAATGTTATACATAGTTAGAGTCATAATATATTATGTTAGAGACACTTTAGTGACAATAGAAGTTTCCTAATACAATAACAATCATGTTTAGGATTAAAGCTAAGCACACGTAAGTAGCATTAGGGGAGGTGCTAGCTAGCACGTTGTAATACTGAGGTTCTTATAACTTAAAAGTTTAATTCAAAAAATGAAAACAGCACCTTAAAACATGTTTAATGAGTGGAAGTAAAAATTTTAAATAATCTAAATAAAGTTGTCAAAACTACAAATTAAAGTTACCCGGTAAAACCTAAAAAGTTTAAAATGGACTAAATGGCAAGTATGCTTCCGTATATGGGATCTAAAGTGTAATTTTTCAAGCAAGACTTGAAATACACAGAAAAAGACATGAATAACACAAAAATAAAGCTTCGTAGGTCAATTTATAAAAATGTTAAGTGGCGTTGCAATGTTGAAATAGGAAGAGTTAAGTAGGTCAATGTAGAATTACCAAAATTTTAATAAGCAAAACCAATCCTTGCCATCCAAGGTGCTGCCCAAAATCATCCCAACCCTTCATATGTTCTCAACATCATAAAGAGAGTGTAAACAAGGATAAATGAGCATAATACCAGCTGATTCTTCACCTCTTTAAATTGGGCAGCAACAATTCCTGCACATTCCACAGTAAGCAACCTTCTTCCAAGCTCGCAAACCATCAATTTTGGCAAGGGTTTCAAGTATCCCAGGCCTCAAAACATCTTCCTAACATCCTAAGGGGTAGTACAAATCAAGGAGAGACAAAGAAAATCAGGTTTGGTATTGATTTGAATTGAGGTTTGATGGTGGAACCAAGATAGGGTGTTGTTTGAGCATAAGTAGTAGCACATGGTTCTTTTGCTTGATATTTTATGTTTCTATTAAATTAGGTTCAGTTCTAATTGATTTGGGAGGTTGCATAACATATTAGGGTTTGTGAATAAGTGGCTGGAATCTTAAATTTGTTGGGGGACACATTTGATTCAAGTTGAATAAAAGTTGTACACATGCTGGATTTTGAAAGATAAAAAAATTTCTTGTTGTGTTTAGGATTGTGGTCGATTTTTGTATGACTTGAGAAGAGAATTTTAAGTTGTTTCTTATACCAAAATTGACCTAAATATGTGCTAAAGATTCTGTAAA
Source organism: Cnidoscolus chayamansa (assembly GCA_948266635.1). NCBI lineage: Eukaryota > Viridiplantae > Streptophyta > Magnoliopsida > Malpighiales > Euphorbiaceae > Cnidoscolus > Cnidoscolus chayamansa. The sequence goes on along the minus strand of CAOGCB010858941.1, from coordinate 2,850 downwards.
ATTGAAAGCAGGTGCCGTAGGGAATAAATTTTGAGTTTAGGTGCTATCCAAGTGTGTATGCATGTGTGAGTATGCAGACATGCCTGTTTTGTTTTGGTAATTCATTTTGACCATGGCTACTATTTAAAATGTGATATTTAAATACTATAAATTTGTAAAATGATAGTATTATGTTAGGTAACTATGACTGGATAAAAATAGAATCAAACCTAGATTAATGCAATTGTGACATTAAGGTGTAAGAATGATGCTAATGTGTGTGTGCATAATTTTTATATTGTGTGTATAAATTTAAATGTATGCAAAGATGTTTAAATTGTGGTGAATGTTGCTACCTTAGGTCCATAATTATGTTATGATTTAGGGAAAATTATTAGCATGATAAAACACATCAAAATGTTAACATAACCGAGTAAAAACTCGACATTACACGAGTTGTTGCATATGTGCTAGGTTCATGTCATGTTGCTGCCCCATCTTGATCAAGACCATATGTTTGTTGTTCTTAAAGGCTTTATGCTTGAAACGATTGCATAAATGACCTATGGTTGATATAAAATGGCTACGACTAATATGGTGGTCATAAAAAAATTGTGTTAGTAAGCTTGGGCATGATAACTACAAACAGTGATAAATTTTGCACCTGAGTTTGGAATGACATAAAATTTTATGGAACTGTGCATATTGTATATACAAATATATGGAATGGTCATTTGGCATAATTTAGACATAATGCAAATATTTGTTTTTAGGTATGACATGCCATAGTTCTTAGCAGTACAATACCATACAGTTGATTTTGAGGCTACTATGGGTACCTCATCGGTTTGGCTAGTTTAGAGCCTTACTAATATACACAGACAATTTTGGCACCTTATACTTGTTTTTTATAGCACTTGTACTTAGTTGCTCATTCACGGTATCTAGCTTTCGAGTCTAACATAAGTTATATGGGCCTAAAAAAATATATCATGAACATGCAATTCATTATTACACACAAATAAAAATTAGTACATGAATAATTCACCTACAATTAAAATAAAGGTTCATATGTAGTTATTGTTACACATGCATCGGTAATTGCAACATGCAAAACTTATTTGCCTGTTATATGAGCACATGTTAAATTTGATAGCATAGCATGTAAAAACGATTGATGTGCAATTATTTAAATGATATAATATGCTTATTGTTATGCTACATTATATTGTTGTGATTTTTATATATACCCATTGAACATGTAACTCATCGCATTGGTTGGTCTCCATGTATAGGTAAAAGACAGTAGAGCAGTAGGAGATTCATCCACTAATCCACAACAGTAGTAGCAACCAAAGAAATATATCAGTTGGTCTACCTAAAACTTTGATACTATATGTATTTTACTAATTATGGCATGTACATAAAGATGTAAGTAGTTAAATAATACATTAGTTAGCTCTGTGAATTAGATTGCTATAAACATATTTTATGTGATGAGATGTAGTTGCATAATTTTAGAACACGTCTAGATGTACAAGTTTGAAGGCCTTTATATAGAGGAAATTTTGACGATTTTTAATCTAATTAGACAAGTTATAAAAATGAAATATTCATAAGAAAAAAAAATATGCACAAGATAAGTATGTACAACAAGGTAGACAATAGTAATAGGCAATTCAGTAGTTCATCTTGCTTGGGTCTTTCTAGGTCCGAGTAAGGGGTGCTACAAAATAGAAGCCAGTTTAAAACTTGATTGGTTACAGGAACCAAAAACAAATGTTAGAGTACCTTCTTGCTAGATGTGAATTCATGGTAGAGAAATTGATCATACCTTAGACACTTGTGGAACACTAACTGGTAGAGTACATGCACTGACAAGGAATGGAAGGTTTTGAAAATTGAAGATGTTACTCCCAACACAAATGCTAATCCACTCCCAGATAACACAAGGGCAAACAGGTCCAATGCTCAAGCATAATTACAAAAGGGACAACTACCTCAAATTGAAATCAAAAGAGAAGAAAGTTAAGGCAGAAGAGCCTAAGGTATCCGAGCTACCAGAAGAGATGAAGATGCCAAAAGTGAAGACTGAGTTATCTGAGGAATAAGAGTCGCCCCATTTACTTTAAAACAAAATATATTTTGTCGTCTACCCTTGACCCTTGATGTTAAGAGGCATTTTAATGTAAATGGACCCCTTCCATACTTTTCATTAATAAATATGGGAACAAATTTTCAAGATCTTATATTTTTGCTTTGTTTCAGCTATCCTTACTCAAGTCATTCTTCCTATAGTATAATTCATGTACCATTTATCATTGCTTCAATTGACCCATTAAAACCACAAATAATCAATCAAATCTCGGACCATTCTTGCTAACATAGGATTAAATACATTTACTATAAGGAAAATGATCCAGTCGGGGTTAAACTAAAAAACACTAATTTTTCAAAAACATTTCATTATTTCACATGTTTTTAGTTTAACTTAACTCCCATTATCCCCAAAACAACTTTAGAATCATGTTCCTACCCTATTTGAGGACAAATCGTAGATGGGATCCTGAATCCTTGAAGATCTTGTCAGTGTACTCATGGGGATGGCTCAACCCCTTTTTGATCCACCACCTCCAAAATGACTCTGTCCCTCTATTATGATTTTTACAATCTCTTCGCTAGTTCTTGCTAACCCTTCACTCTCCTTAGTTCTTACTTCCCAAGATAGCCGACATTGCAAATATAGAAAGAGGAAGGAGAAAACAAATTTCCCGACATGTTATGATCCGCAACAACGAAAATTCATAATTTCCCGACATGTTACATTCGACGAATCTGTTTTTCCCTACAAGTCAAAACAAAATCCTGATT
>CAOGCB010858566.1:0-10779 GCA_948266635.1 Cnidoscolus chayamansa | reverse complement strand
CACAATCCTAATTTAACTTAAATAAGGGTAAATTATCATTAAATTTTTATATTCAATTAACTATTTAATTTTTATAATATTAAAATTTTTTCAATTGAAATTTTAATTTAATTTTAATAAAAGAATTTAAATAATATAAATATTTAAAATTATAGAGATTAATATACAATTAAAATTACAATTTAATTAATATTTTCTTTGACTAAAATATTAAAATAGCTCGATTTTATAAAAATAAAAAATATTTTAATTAAGTAATTTAGAAATATAGCCCAAAGTTCATTTTAATAAAATGTGAAAATCCATCCAAAAGTTTTTATTTTTTTTTAAATATAATAATATTATTAGAAATACAAATTAAATAGTTTGCTCTTCCCAAAATTATAATAATAAATCAAGAACTAAATTAATAAAATTCAGAAATCCATAAAAGCACAATAACAAATAAACAACTGGAACCACAAAATTCGCCAACCTAATTAACAAATCTGTCCAACAAATCCACAAAAAAAAAAGGTAAATTTCAGTGGCACTATATGCACTTCATGTCTTGAATTCTCATGCAGGAGCTAATTATATAGACAACATGGAATTCTGCAAATAAATTCAACTGAACCAACTCATGTTTCAGCCAAAATCCTATAAAAGGATAGTTTGTCCCCAAGACTCCACTGTGCTTTGATATATTCATCACCACAAATGATGCAGTTAAGTCAACATGACATGATTCTAACCACAAATCTAGACAATATATGGCTGTCGCAAAGGAAAAAAATGGCCAACCGAAAGGTAGATAATGCATTCGTAATTACATTGAAGGTCGGACTATAATGGACACATACCAGACTATTCATCCTCACATTCAAGTAACAAAGAACTTCCTACTAACATGTTGCCATCCAAAAAAAATAAAAAAACTATCCACTATACTCTCTCAAAAATCTACCATGATAAACCCATTACGCTATGGCTTCTCCTTAAGTTTTAGTCACTGCAATGGCTTCGACTTTAAACCTTTATCAGCAACGTTAGAATTGTTTTCTGTTGAATCTGTTCAGCAGCATCCAGATCAAATTAGATTACAGACATGTACTTAAACATGACAGCATGTCCATATAAAAGCTGAAAATTTCCTTCAACTCAAATTCATATTTCAAAAATATTTATGCAGTAAGAAACCACATATTATGCACAAATTCAACAAAGACACAAATATTTTAAGATATTTTGGTAATGTTAAAAATTCCATGTGTATATTTCAAGATATTTTGGGCAAAGTATGAATTAAGATTTGAATTTTGACTTTTTTATGAGATTTTACCAAAAAAATAAAAATAAAAATGTTTTGATGGAAATAGAATGTAATTAAATAATCATAACAATTACATACAAAATTCAGCAGTTTTCCTAGTTTTAGTGTGTTCCTGAAGTAAATATTCTGAGGCATCAAAATATTCATCTTGTACCACCTAACTAAAATTAGAGTCTTCAATTTGTTCCAACTACAGCAAAAACAACTGTTACAAGCAACCAGCTCTGATCACCTTGAATTCAGTAGATAAACGAAACAAACTCTCTTGCAGCCATGGTATAACAGATAGCGTTGGTTTTTTGGGAGGAGGAGAATAAGAAAAATATAATCGAGAATGAATTGGTCTAGAATTTTATTGATTGTAGATGTATTTATACAGTCAAAATGTAACTATAGAAACGTTGAGAATGTAAATCCCACATCGGTTATATAAAAGAAATATATATTGCTTATAATGCCTTGGGCAATCCTCCCCTCACAAGCTAGCTTTTGGGGTGAGTTAGGCCTTAATCTACTTTCTTAACATGGTATCAGAGCCTTCGATTCGATGTCGGGCCTCTCGTTTGTATTTAGACTAGGCATAATGAGCTTCACGTTTGTGTCACGCTCCAGTCGGTCTGGGCGTGAGGGGAAGTGGTGAGTTAGGCCGAGCCTAATTTCTTAACAAAAACCATAAAAATCTAAATTTGAACTTAAAATTTTAAGAGATATTATTATCAATCAAATCAAATAAAACTAATATTATCTTCGATGTTGATTTATTATCTCAAAATTACTTAAGAGTATCGGTAAAAGATATATATTTCAGCAGATAGGAAGTAATGTTTTAATTCTATATATTCAGTTTTGCAGATTCTATTCCTTCAAAGTTCTAAGGAGATTGTTACTGAAAGGAACAGTAATGAAAACATAAAACCCTAAAAAGCTGCAGTAACCAGTGGAAGAATGAGACAGCTTCACAACTCCCCTTAAATATTGTTCACTTCTAAACTGAAGATTTCTAATGTGATTACTCTTCATGTTCACCTGCTTTGCTGAATCAATCTAAGAGATGCAGTTCTCAGGCCATGGAATTCTAGAACTAGCATTTGGAACCTTTTCCTGCCCCAACACCGAAACTCCACCTCTTAATCCTGATACATGAGTGACACCTCCTTATAATGGCATCTGACAAGGCCATTTAGAGTTCTTCCCAAGATATCTCCAAATTGCCAAATAATGAAAGGAGTATAACAGGGGTTTAGGAAATAAAATCTTTTGTTTTATATGTCCAAGAAAGAAAGAATTAATTTATTACAGGGGAAAAAAAGCACAATGACCTTTATCCAATGTGCTGGCATGTCCTAGACGAGCTTTGCATCTTACTTGACTCGATTGTGCACTCCCTCTTCCTGAGATTAACTTGTCTACTTCATTTTTCACTGTGATAAAATCAATATTTTTAGTCCAGATATGAGCCAAACACCCAATATTCGGATTCACAGTAATGCTAGCTAAACATTAAACGCACAAATCAATCAAATTAATCAATGCATACCAGGCACTTATAATGAGAAAAACCAAGACCAACCTGCTTTGGAGCCATCTTCTTCTCCAAATATATCTGCAATGATCCTTTTTCTCTGATCTGGGACAAATGTAACAGATTGACAAGATATAAATAAGCATGAGCAGATTAGCAAATTTAAGCATTACGATAGAACAAAGATATTCAACAAAGATTGTATGATAGACATAGACAGGATAAGTGAAGGGTAAATATTTCAGTTTTTTCAAGACTCCATCCTTAATGTTGGACAATGTCCAGATAGCAGCATATGCTCAAAACGAGAAAATACTAAGTATAAGCTTGTAATTGCCTTAGTTACTCCGGCGAAAGGTCACCTTTATAGGTTTGACAGTCCAAATGCCCATGCACATGATCTTGAATTGCCTCTCGCATGGGTGAGTTACATTTGGATCGAGCTTGACGCCGCAATTCACTCAAACGCACTATTCCTTGCAAATTCCCACTTGAATATTTTTGTGAAGGATTTTTGGACCGAGCTTGGTGTCGAATTTGAGTCAATCGGATTCTCCTACCTTGCAAATGCCCAACTGTTGGCTCTCCAATCCTCTGTTTCAGCAATAAATTGCTTTTTGACCGAGCTTGACATCGAATTTGACTCAAGCGTGGAGTTTTTCCTCCCCAACCGAATCCATCCCCATCATTTCTCAAATGACCAATAACAGGCGTTTCTTCAACTTGTTTTCCAGGAGATTTGTGATCTGAAAAGGTTTGCTAGATAAGCAAAGGCAGAAAATGTGGAAATTTTAATAGAAGCAAAACTAACCTGTAACAGTGACATGGCTTACAATTTCTGATAAATGTCGCGCCATTGGAGTAATTATCCCTGATTATATAACTATCCACATACCATCAGTCAAATACCTAACAAATTAGAACTGATTTCACAAACTCTGAAGCACTAACCTTCATGGTTTTGATCATTTTCAAGTAAACCATCTGCACTATCTGATTCCAACATAAGCTCAGCAGAATGAGCAAGAATCAATAGATGATCACTGCCTCCACCAGAGTTATTATCCTCATGCATATGCCCTCCATTTAATTGAATCTCTTCAATTGAACAGTTTCCTTTCCCTTCCACTTCTCTATCCTGAGTAGATTCAACATATTGACTGTGCTTACCAACTTGCTGTTGATGTGAAGCAGCATGCCGCAATGTCTTCCACAACTTCTGCTTCAAATTGGGCACTTGAAGCAACTCTGCTGTCTCACTTAATTTTCCAGTCTTCTCATCAAAACCAAAAACTTCCTTCTGTCCTGAAAATTTTTCAATGTTTTCTCTCTGCTTGATGTTCATCTTCAACAGTTCATGCTTGTCACTGCCATCTAATTTCAGCACCAAGGAAAATAGTAAAAACAAAAGAAATGGAAATATATGTCGATATGCACAGAAATCTGCAACGACATTGCACAGATTTTGCTAAGAATGCCGTCCCAACCAGTTAAATTAAAGGGAAAACAAAGTCTGGGTGGACAACAGAAATTATAAACGCCAACAATCTCGAAAACATAGATTTCAAACTGGAAGAATAATGAAAATGTCAACTACAACATATGCAGAAGAGCTCACCTCAAATTAAATAATCTGAAACAAAAAAAAAATAAATAAAAGAAGAAGAAAAATTAACTCCCCTAGAATTCTCAAAATGCAAGGGCGACTGGGATGATATTAGATTTATAGGCATTCAATTCAAACATGGAACCCACTTCAAAAGGTCAAAAGATATGCATTGTGACAAGGTTTCGAATCGCCATTCATAGATTAAAAAGAAATGACCATTATATATGTGAAGAAATAAGCAATGGGAAAGTCCAGCAACAGTAGCAAAGTACAAATTAAAATAAAGAGGAACCAAAGAGGCATTGAATGGAAGAAGAGGACACAGCACTCAACAGTGGTTAATGGGTAAAGCAATAAACAGGAAAGCAACAAAAGTAGATTAATAGATAAATACAAAAGAGTGGATTGTGGGCTTACCTGAACGTATAAAATAGTGGAATTTAAAAGGCAATCAACAGCGGAATGAAGAAGAGACAAGAAGACGACCAAAATTAATATCCCAAAAACCCTAAACGAAGTCCAACTCTGAGGAATCTAAATCTAAGTGGTCCATCCATCATTTCAATTGCCTTTCCAATTTCAATATCAACAACTCTACTTTAGCTTTTTGATGCTTACCTATCACTTGCTAGTAACTGGTCAGCAAAATCGGATTTAAATGCTCCATTCAAATTTATATAAATTTATTTATTTATTTATTTATTTATTTTATTTAAAATTAAATTAACCTTTTTTCTTTTAAGATGCCATGGAGAATAATATTATCAAAATCCTAGCAATTTTAATAAAATTAATTAATTTTATATAAACTTTATACATATTTTTTATATTCGATTTGAAATCTCTAAATTAATCTATTTTGAAGTACACCTCTTAATTATCGTATAAATAAATAATAAATTACTTACGTAAATTATGTATCATTTTTATTTTTTTTTAAATAAAAATTTTTAAATAAAAAATTAATTAAAATGAATTATTGCCAAAAAAAATTATTCTAATTAAGGAGTTATAATTTCAATTTTTCCAAAAAATTATCTTAAAAAATTAAAACGATGCATGATTTTGAAATAATTCATTGGGAATAAGATAATTTTACTTTCTATAAACATATGAATGATAAAAATGGAAATACAGCTAAGACAATGAAAGGGTCAAACCATATAAATGAAAATATAGAAACAGAGAGGATTATCATATATATTAAGGAAATATATCCATGCATAAGGTGATGGTGTGCAAGGCAGAGCCATTTTTCCAATGTGAAAGCAAGAAAATCGAACCAGCAAATCCAACTCTGAATTAAATACGGTGTCTCCATTATTGGTTCTTGATATCCCTTTAATATCCGATCAAATCATTTTGACTTACACGTAGCTGCACCACCAACATGCTTATGAAATGATTCTTGGCCACGGATGAAGGATCAAGATTAGGTTCAATTTGATAGTGATAGCTAAAAGAATTGAAAACCCAGGTTGGGAACAAGGGAGAGCCGACATATGCCAATCACGAGGAAACGTTTACACACGTAAACAATGCAATTGATACTAGAGTGTCTAGGATTGGTAAGTATATGCTGTCCCATATACTCACCTCCAAAACCTTCCTTTTTGGCCTATAAATACACCTAGAAAACAGCATTGCAATTGCATACCTAAACTCACTAGAGTGCTGGAAACCCAAAAGAAAGTTGAGCCGTTAAGAGGGATGAATACACAGAGATCAATCTTGCTTAGGCTTTTGGTGGCTCTGTGCTTCTCACTCCTTTGTGCTTCACAGGATTTTGATTTCTTCTACTTCGTTCAACAGGTAAATTACTCAGTTAGTGGATCTATGCTGAATCAATTTGAGTTCCATTCATTTTTTTGAATGAAATAATTGTTTGTGATACAGTGGCCAGGATCATACTGTGACACAAAGCAAAGTTGCTGCTACCCAACCACTGGAAAACCAGCTGCTGATTTCGGCATTCATGGGCTTTGGCCTAATTACAACGATGGGACTTACCCTTCAAATTGTGATTCTAATAACCCCTTCAATGAAAAAGAGGTACTTCTCTATCATTTTTCTTAGATTTTTGGATTTTCGGGGGTGGATTTCAGTTAAAAGTATAGTCTGATCCACCTCCCACGAGATTGCTACTGGAAAAGAAAAAATTCTTTTTGCTTGTCCAAAGGGAAAAAGCATCCACTTTTTGGTCTCTCTTTTTCTTTGATTTTCTTAGGCACTGCTTCTTTGTCCTGTCTCTAATACCCAAATCTTTCCTTGTACGTTATGGATGTCTGACGCTTCTTAACAGAACTCAGAAGCAACATTTTGCTTATGTGCCTCGTTGCTTTCCTATTAGTCTTGTTTTGCCCTTTTACTTTTTAAGTAAGCCATGGATTAGGACAATTCTTATTAAATTCAATCTATAATATATTTAAATCACAATACATAGATCCCACTTATGTTTCATAAAATTATTATGCTTTATTTCACATGTGCATAAAGTTCAAAAATATAAATTATGCATTGAGTTTGAGGCTATGAACTTTGAATTTAATTACTAGAAGCAAGTATTTTCCACAAAAAAAATGACTTGAGTTTTTCCAAATGGTATAGATTTCAGACCTAAGAAGCAGTATGCAAAAGAATTGGCCAACACTAGCTTGCCCAAGCGGCAATGGAGTGACCTTTTGGTCACATGAATGGGTAAAGCATGGGACATGCTCTGAGTCTATCCTTGACCAACATGGCTACTTCAAAGCAGCTCTTGACTTGCAAAAGCGAGTAAATCTCCTGCAGGCTCTTCAGGGTGCAGGTAAATTAAATATCTCCATACAATTAACTCCCATCTTCTAAAAGTCCAACAATTCTGATCCACAAATCAATTAAGAGTTTTAAATGCAACAGGAATACAACCAAATGGTGAAACCTACAGCTTGAGCAGCATCAAGAGTGCAATACAAGAAGCAGTAGGATATACTCCATGGATAGAGTGCAATACTGATGAATCAGGCAACACCCAGCTTTACCAAATTTACTTGTGTGTGGACACTTCTGGATCTAACCTCATTGAATGTCCAGTGTTTCCAAGTGGAAAAAAATGTGGGTCAGAAATTGAGTTCCCCTCCTTTTAGAAGACCATTTTTTTTACTTGTCAATTGATGCTTTCCCTTAATGGGTATCCCAAGGGAGGGCTGTAGCTTTCTGTAGTTTATTCATGAATTTCTGCTTTCTCAATAATACCCATTAATTAATAGTCTCATTTATAAAATATATAATGATAGTTTTCCACTAGTTTGAATGTATAAACAAACACTTAGTAAAACTAAAATCTGAAAGCAATTACAAATGTGATACTAACTAAAGACATAAACCCATTTACGTAACACATTCCAACAGTAGTTAAGAATGGAAGTTAAGCAACAAAAAATCGTACTTTTATAAAATATATGAACAGAGACAAACACGAGTTGAACCATTTGTGTACGCAAATAAATATAATAACAATGAAGCAGCTTAGAAGGTTGGTCTGACAAGTTAAAAAAGCAATGCCATTACCCCACAACTACCCCCAAAGTAGACATTACACCACGCATAATATGCCATAACACAAAGCCACAAGCTTCAGGCGATTACCATTCCTTCCACGATAATCCAACAGCTCTTTATAGTTGTCCATTGTTGAAAGTTAATTAACACAACCCATGTGATTTCACTTACTTATTTAGTATCAAGGGTGATATTTATTTATGCAATACAAATAAAAAAGAAAAGAAAATATAAAGTATAGTAAAGTGTAGTAAATGGCATGCAAATAAATAACACCTAATTGGTGGGGACGCCGTTGCACATGTAATAATAAAACAAGAGATGTTAAGAGGCATATTTTATATTGGGTAATGGATATTCTGTTCATCACCCTTTCTTGTTCACCTATATATAATCACCACACACCCAACTCTCTCATTGCATATATAATTTCAGCTTCTATAGCAAAATATTTGTTTGTTAAAGATGAAACCTAACTTTTCAATCCTTATCAAGCTTTTCATCTTACAATACCTTTCAGTTCTTTGCCTTTCTCAAGATTTTGATTTCTTCTACTTTGTCCAACAGGTACATATTACTCTCTTCTTCTTCTTCGTGTTTGTTGTCTGATTTATATTTATGTATTTCTTTCTTGATCCAGTGGCCAGGATCATACTGTGACACCAGGCATAGTTGCTGCTATCCGAAAACTGGGAAACCTGTTGCTGATTTTGGCATTCATGGCCTTTGGCCAAATTACAATACCGGTGGATACCCATCAAACTGTAATCCTGATAGCGTTTTTGATAAATCTCAGGTGAGGTGATTATACCCTTTTCACATCCTAATTACAAATCATATATATGATCATGTTTGTTATTATTTTTTGTTCAGATCTCAGATTTGATGAGCAGTTTACAGAAGAACTGGCCAACACTGGCCTGCCCAAGCGGGGATGGCTACAAGTTTTGGTCTCATGAATGGGAGAAGCACGGGACCTGCGCCGAGTCTGAACTGGACCAACACGATTACTTCGAATCATCACTCAAGCTCAAGGAGAAAGCAAACCTTCTCCAAATTCTGAAGAATGCAGGAATCAAACCTGACGATGAATTTTATGAGTTGGATAGCATTGAAGAAGCTATTAAAAACGCTATTGGTTATACACCAGGCATAGAGTGCAATGTTGATGGATCCAGAAACTCCCAGCTCTTCCAGGTTTACTTGTGCGTCGACACTTCTGCTTCTGAATTCATAGAATGCCCCGTGCTTCCCAGGGGAAGATGTGCATCTCGAGTTCAGTTTCCTAAGTTTTAATTTATCTTTTTTTTATTATTATCAATAATATTGGTTTTACATTTCTCAACTTCCTTTTTTTTTTTTCCCTTTACATATGTATTCTCCATTTATAATTAATTGCTTTAAGTTTTTACGTTCATATGATTATTTCTACTTATTAAAAAAATCTACCTAATGCACAGCTAAATAATTCATTATTTTTTTTATAAAAAAAATTATTTGCTTGCAATTTAAATATTTAATTAAAAAATCGATTGGTATTCAATTGCAAATGGTGAATTTTATATTTAGATGAACAAAACAGATGATGTCAGAGCACTAAAGGCAGCGTTCATCGAGATAAGCACAATAATGGAAATTCCTAAACTACACTCTGTGTCAGGAGATTGAACAATATATATATGTTTTATTTTCCATCTGAATTTTTCTTCTTAAAATTTTTACCATCTGATTTTAGTTGCAGCTTTAACTTGAAATTTTGTTATTTTAAAGCTATACTTGTTTCGTTGAGAATTTTTTTAAATAAGTTTTATTATATCTTTTAGTATTTGCTCATTTTAAAAATTAGTCAATGAAAAATAAAAAATATCATTGAATTTTAAAAATTTTATTAAAAATTAGTCGGCTTGTTTTAGTTCGTAGAAAACTCAAAGACAAAAAATCTTTAATTATTTATAAGTTCGAAAGTCTAAAGAAGGCTGCATATGAAGTTCCTCTGACAAATCACCATTAAGAAAGGCATTAATAATATTTATTTGAAGAAAAAGTCTAACCACATACTGCAGAGAGACTATAAGAGTTTGAATGACAATTGGTTATTTATAATCAATACTATATTCTTGATTGAATCCTTTAGCCAATTTGAGCTTTGTGATATTTTATGTTACCATCAGATCTGAGTCATAAATTTATAGATCCATTTACACCCAATTGCAGTTTTTCAATGAGGCAAGTCAACCATGTTCCATTTTTCTACAAAGCATTAGTTCTTCTGTCATTACTTGTTGCCAAAGAGGATTACAAAAGGGAGTGAGGTTCATGTAAATTAGCAAGAGCAAAATAACAATGACAATCTTTTGTATTAAAAAGGAAACCTTTGATTTTAGTAGAAGAACAAAGGAGAACAAATGTATCTCCAGTTATATAAAAACGTAAATTGTGAAGGATCATTGGGTAGGCTCCGTAAACTCGATATTCAGGAAGAATCATTTGAAGCGGCATTCAAGCCATCGTATTTGTAATCATGTGTTACAAATGCTAGAAAAACATGGTTTTTTCTTGAAATATGACATGACAAGAGACACGAAGGTCTCAATTAATACAGTCATAACATAAAAGAATCTTTTTATTTTATATCATATCCAAGAAAATAATACTCATGATAACAAAGTTCAAGTTTTTGAAGAATTGGCAAAAATAATAACAATTATTAAGATGGATTTATTTTTACTCTTCTTGTTGCTTCAACTTTCTACAAATATCAATAGCATGACCTTTATTTTTGCAAAATTTGCAAGA
>CAOGCB010858054.1:0-13894 GCA_948266635.1 Cnidoscolus chayamansa | reverse complement strand
TTAACACTTGTCTTGAGTGAGTGTTAAGTGGCTGAAGAGAAAAGATAGATAAGCTTAAACTTGTATTCGTCTTTTGTTTTGGACATAAAAGAAAAAGAGAGGGAGAGGAAAACATTTCAGTGACTTTCATCATTAAAACTCTATTGAAATAGTTGGAAGTTCAAAAAGGGAGCTAAAGGAGCTAAGGAATGGTTGAGAAAAACCGTGACAAGAAGAAGAAATTGGTGATTTGTGAAGGTTGTCGTGATACAAGTGTAAGGCGAGCTAAAGGAAGAAGAAGAAGGAAGAAAGAAAGAAAGGAAAGAGAAGCTTATTCCAGGTTAGGTGCTATATACATATGGTAGTTAGGGTTAGGTGATATATATATATATATATATGTGTGTGTGTCTGTATATGTGTGTGTTGGTGGGTGGGTGGGTTATGGGGTGTTTTGATAATTTGAGTTAGATGCTATATTATGTTTCTTAGGGTTAGATTGTATATAAGAGTTGATTAATTGAATAAAACCTTGTTTGATAAATTAGGTTAAGAATTATATATAAGTGGTATGGTTTTCTTCTACATATGATTAGATTAGAATCAATTTGATATTGGAAATATAAGAGTTGAAATGATAAAATATATGTAGGTTATAGAATGGTTGATTCTTGTTGATGTTTTGATTAAAATGAAGATGTTGTAATTTGGTATGAAATTATAAATGTTAGAAAATATTGAATAATTGGTAGTATGATGCTAACTGCATGGGAATAAAAGGAGTGATAAAGTGTTGATATGTATAAGATAATGAATGATTTGACGAATGGAGTCTTTACATAGCAATAGAATATGATAAAAAAGAAATACTAAATAATCTTGATAAGATGATTATTGAATATGATGTGGAAAAAAATTTATGAGAAGACTTATGATTGTGAACCCCTCACCCCGAAGCATCATACACATGAATAATGAATGTGAACTAAGGATAGAAATGCACGTGAATGTGAGTCGCCACCTTGTTTAATTATTTTAGGGTAAACTAGAAAAAAACCCTATGACTCCAATTTTAATTAATTAACCTAATTTCTAGATTAATTAGCCCAACAGATCAAGGCACAATCTTCGAACCCGAGGTGGATCCCGAGACCATGTCATGATGATTAACTAACCATTTTATGAAATGCTTTGCAAGGTAAAATGATGTAATTGGACCGATGAATTGCTTAGGTGATTTTGATGATTTTGACATGTCATTTGGGGTTAGATTCCAAACATGCCTACGTACCTTTTATTTGAATAAGGGATCAAAGTCAACGTAGTTCAAATTGCCTTTTTAAAGGGCTTTGATTTTTTTGGGGTACTTAGTACCAAAATTGAGTTTTTTGGGCACTTGGTGCCAAAATTGGTTTTTTGGGCACTTGGTGCCAAAATTGGGTTTTTTAGGCATTTGTTGCGAAATTAGTTTTTTTAGGCATTTGTTGCCAAAAGTGTGGTTTAGGCACTTAGTGCCAAAAATGTGGTTTAGGCACTTGTTGCCAAAAATGTGGTTTAGTGGGCATTTGTTGCCAAATTGGTCTTTTTTGGGCCTTTGGGCCAAATTGGGTATTTTTTGGTCCTTCGGAGCTAAATTGGGGCCCAAATTGGAAAATTTTGGGCCTTTAGGGCCAAATTGAGAATTTTCGGCCTTTGTGGCCAATTTGGAGATTTTTGGGCCTTTAGGACCAATTTGGAATTTTTGGGCCTTTGCGACCAAAGTGGGAATTTTTGGGCCTTTGAGGCCAAATTTGAGTTTGCAGGGCCTTTAGGGCCAAATTGGGAGTTTTTGGGCATTTATTGCCAAAATGGATATTTTTGGGCCTTTGGGGCCAAGTTGTGATTTTTTGGATGAGTATGTTTAATGCATGAGTGTGTGTATGCTTCATGCATTTTTTAGGCATTTTGCCAAAGATTGATTGATTAAATGAATTGGGCAATTTGTTTGCCAAAGATTGATTGAACTGTGATTTAGGCAATTTGTTGCCTAAAAGTGATTTAATTAAAGCTTTTAGCCACAATTATTGATTAATTGGACTTTAGCCAAATTGTTCGAACTAGAGGCGATATGCCATAGTTATTGGTTAACTCGACATTTTAGCCAATATATTCGGGTCTAAGCTTTAATACCTCGATTATTGATTAACCGGGCATTTGGCTTAAACTTGTAATTAAAGCAAATGATTGAATGAATGCATTTATGCAACAGTTTGATTCAGAGTTGGAGTAGAAGAGAAATATGTTTATGCTGAAATTGAAAAGAGTATAGTTTCGAGCGTACCTGATTTAGTCGTCTTCCGCTTTGAAGCTTCAGTTTGTCGGCTTTCCAACAATGCTAGATTAAATTACTTAGGTGATCAAACACAAGTAATTAATGCAAAGATGATGCAAAAAGATTAAAAAGAATCGTAAAGAGCGAGGGGGAGAAGATATTGCTCGTGAACACAGGCAGCTCGTAATATTGAGAATTGCTTAAAGCAAGAGGGAGAAGAGAAAGCTTGTCAATACAAGCGGTCAATAAAAATGAAGGACCGGGGCTGTATTTATAGGAAAAAATAGGCCGGAGGGCGGTTGGCGAGGGCGGTCAAGACCGCCGTGGAGGGCGGTCATGACCTCCATGGAGCCTGCCTGCTCGCTCGTTTTTTCATTCCGGAGGCTTTTTTGGAAGTTCTGTAACTCCAAAAATTATTCCGAGAGTACCCTCGGGTCCCTCGCGACGTCCCGGATGTTTCCAGTACCATATTGGCATACTTCCAAAAAATTTTTCGAAAGGCCTCTGGTCCGGCCGTACTGTTTGCAGTATGTGGAAACAGGCTTTCTGAGACTCAAAATTTGAGTATTCACAGCTGCCCCCACTGGCAACGATAAAATTGATTTATGGGAGCTAGTAGGTGTCTAAATCGCGAATTTTGAGTTCGAGAATTTTTGTGGGTCTTGAGGACCAAAAATTTTTTTGGTGGGCCTTTAGGGCCAAATTGATTTCTTTTTGGTGGGCCTTTAGGGCAAATTGATTTTTTTGGGCCTTTGAGGCCAAATTGATTTTTTTGGGCCTTTGAGGCTAAATTGATTTTTCTAGGCATTTGAGGCCAAATTGAGTTTTTTTTTGGGCATTTGAGACCAAATTGATTTTTTAGGCCTTTGAGGCCAAATTGATTTTTTTGGGCCTTTGAGGCCAAATTGATTTTTTTGGGCCTTTGAGGCCAAATTGATTTTTTAGGCCTTTGAGGCCAAATTGATTTTTTTGGGCTTTTGAGGCCAAATTGATTTTTTTGGGCGTTTGAGGCCAAATTGATTTTTTTGGGCCTTTGAGGCGAAATTTATTGTTTTTTTTTTTGTCCTTTTTACAGTCGCAGTATACACAATTAGACAAAAAGTCTCTCCAAAGTAGAAAAGATCAATCTGGGGAGGTAGGGTCTATCTCCTATTGCTACCCTTAGGGGAGTGGTCATTGATTGTGACTTTTTAAGGGCTTGCATCAGACTTTGGGACCGAAGGCCCACGTTTTCCGATTCGGGGCCATGATGGATGAGATGTGCCCTCTCTTCGAGGAATTATGCACAATTAGAGGGTGCGACCCCAATGCCCCTTTGGTCAAGCATGAGGTCAAAATTGGTTATGTTCGATCGTTTGAATGTTTGTTTAAGTTTAGCCAGTCACAAGCTAGGGCCATGATTATTGATGATCAGAAGGCAATTATGCTGCCGTTAATTGATGAATTCTCGGAGGCTCAATTAGATGAACCACATGGGATGAGGCTAAGGATGCGAGCCTTTGTTTTCTATTTGCTTACTGGGTTTCTCATCAATAGCGATCCAGGCTTTGGGGATTTGCAATTCTGCCCGATGATTAGGGAAATGGAAGGGATGAACTGTATTGGCGGTATTGTTCTCGCCGAGACCATTCGGAGTCTGGATTGAGCGGCTTTAGGCCATGAGGATTGGACAATTTCTCCCGTCATCCACCAAGTTAATACTTTCCTTGGGTTTTTTTTTTTGCCACGTCCCCTAGAAAAGATTAGGAGGAACGCACTGCTAAGTGAGTTGGAGGGATTGACTGACACGGTTGAAGAAACGGGTGAGGAGATTGTTTTAACTCCCAGAGAGGCAGGTGGGACTTCGGGACCCAAAGAGGACACAGACGATGTTGCTCCACGCAGACACATAGAGACTTAGTTTAGGCTAGATTCTAGGGATTTTTTTCAGACTTTTGTCTTTTGTATTTGATGGAATTTTGACTCTTTTTGGATTGGTGGATTGATTTTTTTCGGATTTCGGAATAGACACATAAATGATGATTTTTTTTCTATCTTTTCAATCATCTCCTACTTTATTTTTTTCTTTTTGCTCTAATTTTTGCCTAAGCCGCCCTTTCGGGTTTTCGACTTAGCGAGCTTTTTGCCCTAACTTTTGCCTAGACCGCCCTTTCGGGTTTTCAGCCTAGCGGGCTACCCATTTTTGCCTAAGCCGCCCTTTTCGGGTTTTCAGCTTAGCGGGCCCCGATTTTTGCCTAAGCCGCCCTTTTCGGGTTTTCGACTTAGCGGGTTTTTTATTATTTTTCTTTTATTTTTTTTGCTTCTTCTTTTTTTATTGGCAAAGAAGAATGAATTATGAAGTGATTTTCATTAATGCTTAGATATCGCCCAAGGAGGGCTGCCTACATATCTCCGATATATAATTTCTTTTTTCCGAAGAGAATCAGGTCTGATGTAGTTCCTACATCATGCAATGCAAATTATACAAAGTATCTTTTTAACTGATTTAAATTACATGGGTTAGTGAACTCAAAATCATCTAAATCAGTCAAAACGATGGCTCCGCCGGATAATATTTTCTTCAAAATGTAGGGTCCAAGCTAATGAGGACAGAACTTCCCACGTGGGTCTATGATGTCCTTCAGGACTAAGCAACCTTCTTCCAATTTTCGGTCTTTGACCCTCTTATTAAAATGTCTTGCCATTCTCCTCTGGTAAACTTGAGTTTGGTGGATCGCTTGCAATCTCTTTTCATCCATACCCAAGAATTACAGATGATAATTCTTATCCCAATCTGCTTCGTTGATTTGACTTTCCCGGATAATCCTTGCCAACTGAACTTTCAACTCAATAGGCAATACTGCTTCCATGCCATATACCAAAGAATACAGAGTTGCCCCGGTAGGCATCCTTATTGAAGTCCTGTATCCCCACAGGGCATTCGGTAGTTGTTTGTGCGAAGCTTTGTGCTTTTGAACTGTCTTTTGCAATACCTTAATGGCCTTATTTGCAGCCTCCACAGCCCCATTTGTTTGTGCCCGTTAAGGTGAGGACCTGTGATGCTGAATCTTCTTTTCCTTCAGCAAATAAGAAAATTCCCTTTGAAAATGAGACCCGTTATCGGTGATGATCTCGAATGGCATTTCGTACCGACAAAGGATGTTAGTACGAATGAAATGTGCTGCCTTGTTGGCATTCAAAACCGAATAGGAGGCTGCTTCAATCCACTTAGTGAAATAATCCACAGCGACTAGAATGAAGTGGTGGCCATTAGCAGCCTTTGGGTGTATTTTCCCGACCACGTCTATGCCCCAGGTTGCAAAAGGCCAAGGTGAAGTGATGGGATTCAAATTATCCGGAGGCTGCTTTTGCATCTTAGCAAAAATTTGACACTCGTGGCACTTCTACGCATGCCTCACGCAATCTGCATTCATAGTCGACCAGTAATAACCCAGGTTCATGATTTTTCGAGCCAGGGCTATCCCATGCATGTGTGGACCAGACTCCCCATTGTGTAAGGAATCCATGATGGTTTGGGCTTCTCCTTCATCAACGCATCTTAGATGCAAACCATTCCAACTTCTTTTATACAGAACTCCCCTAGTAAGGAAGTATCCGGATGCTAACTGTCTCAATGTCCGTTGATCAGTCTTTGAGGATCGCTCTGGATAAGCTTCATTCTGAAGATAATTCTGTATGTCCCAGAACCACGGCTTGTCGTCAACCAAGTTCATGATGTGAGCCGGCTATTTCTGTAGCTGAATTGTCAGAGGTTGAATGATTTGATCCACTCCTACATTGACCATGGAGGCTAAGGTAGCCAGAACATCGACAAACTGGGTCTTTGCTCGGGGCAAGTAGTGGAATGATAAATCCTCAAATTGTTGAGCCAATTCATCCAAGTGATGTAGGTAAGGAACCAGACGCTCTTCCTTAATTTTCCATTTTCTCAAAGCTTGGGAGACTATTAAGTTGGAATCCTCGAAAACTTTAAGAATTTTTATTTCCTTTTTCAGGGCTGCTTCTAACCCCTTGATTCATACTCGACTTCATTATTAGTGCAGTCGAAATCTAGCGTGACTGCGATTGGGACATATTCTCCACAAGGAGTTTTGAATACGACTCCAATTCCATTTCTATGATAATTTGAAGCTCCATTAAAATACATTTCCCAGACTTCACTTTCCAAGCTCATCAAGTCTTCGTCAGGAAATTCTACCTTCGGCATTTGGTCTTCGACTGATAATTCTACCAATTGGTCAGCCAAGGCTCCACCTTTTACCGCCTTCCGTTGTATGAATTTCAAATCATAGGCTGCGAGCACTGACACCCACTGATGCGTCCCACATCGCCCGTGGAACATAATCTTGGGCTAAATATAAGGTTGGGTTCAGTCCTTCCCTTCCAAGCTAGCTTTTGGGGCGAAGTTAGGGGTTCAGTCCTTTATCATTTGGTATCAGATCCTAGTTCCGTCAGGGCCAAGACTCATGGGGTTCGTTAGAACGCCGACTGAGACAGTCGGGTCTTATGGGGGTGGGGATGATGCGTCCCACATCGCCCGCGGAACATAATTTTGGGCTAAATATAAGGCTGGGTTCAGTCCTTCCCCTCCGAGCTAGCTTTTGGGGCGAAGTTAGGGGTTCAGTCCTTTATCACCCAGTTAGCCATTTCACTATCCAGAACCGGCCTCTCCATAAGGAACTTCAAGGGGTTCGATTCAGAAATGGCAGATGTGGTGTAGGATGAAAGGTAGTGCTGCAATTTTGTACAAGCCCATACGAGAGCTAGACACAACTTCTCTATTTTGTTATACTTCAGCTCATATTCTAGCATCCTTTTGCTAAGGTAATACACGGCATTTTCTACCCTTGTATCTTCTGCTCGTTGAGCTAGCATTGCACCCATCGCTTCTTCTTTCACTGATTGGTACAAAAGTAAAGGCTTTCCTAGCCTTGGTGGCTATAGAACCGGTGGGGAGAGTAGATACTGCTTGACTTCGTCGAAAGCTTTCTGACAATCCTCATTCCATTTAATAGATACTCCTTTCCTGAGTAACTTGAAAATCGGACCACAAGTATTGGCCAATTGATTGATGAATCGACTGATGTACTGTAGCCATCCCAGGAAATCCCGAACTTCTTTTGCCTTCTTCAGTGTCGGCATCTCCAAGATGGATTTGGCTTTTGAAGGGTCGATTTTTATGCCCCTCCGACTGACCACGTGTCCCATAAATACTCCTGATGTAGCTCCAAACAGACATTTTGCTGGGTTGAGCTTTAGATTGTACTTTCGAAGCCTAAGGAAGAACTTCTCAAGTGTCGTTGTATGTTCCTCTGCTGTTTTTGATTTAATAACCATGTCATCCATGTACACTTCCACTTCTTTATGAATCATGTGATGAAAAATAGTTGTTGCATTCGTTGATAGGTTGACCCGTCATTTTTTAGCCCAAAAGGCATAACCCTGTAGGAGTAGGTTCCCCACTCCATGATGAATGCCATTTTTTCTTTGTCTGGCAGATGCATCATTATTTGATTGCATTCGACAGCAAGATCGATCAAGGAGACCATCTCGTGTCCAGCCATTCGGTCTACCAACAAGTCAATATGCGACAGGGGGAAATTGTCCTTTGGAAAGCTTTGTTCAAATCCCGGTAGTCCACACACATTCTGAATTTTCCATCTTTCTTCGGCACCTACACAATGTTTGCTAACCATGTTGGGTAGACAATGGGTTCTATGAACTTTTTCTCCAGTTTTTTAGCAATTTCCTCCTTGATTTTCAAGGACTATTCTATTTTTAGCCTCCTTAGCTTATGTTTTACCGTCTTAGCCTCGGGGTATATTGGAATCTTGTGCACCGCTATTGCTGGGTCTATTCCCGTGATGTCACTTGCCTTCCACATGAAATAGTCGACAAACTTCTTCAAGCATTCACTGATATGTTCCCTGTTCGCACAATCAGATGCAATGTGTGTGTGTTCATTTTCTTCTTTGCCAATTATTATTTTTTCTTTTTCATTTTTTATTTCATTTATTTCTTTTTCATTATTTTTGCTAAGAGATGCTTGGAAAGATTGACACAGGGTAATCAATAATTCGTGAATTTTTATTGAAATGGACAGAATCGTCCTTGAAGATTACATGGAATCTAAAACTTGGATTTTCTAAACCCGACATAGAAGACTCGAAATTGGACTCTAACTCGGTTTCAGACTCGGGGTCAGACTCAGACTCAATACAAGACTTATGGTAAGACTCAGACTCTGTATAGGACTTCAGGTAAGACTCAGACTCTGTATAGGACTTCATGTAAGACTCAGACTCAAGGTTTGACTCGGGAAGGGGCTTGTTTTCAGCAGTACACTCCTCCTCGATGTACTAGTTGGTGAGGGGCCCTCCATTCAGCTTGATCAGGCTCAAGAGGTCTTGACTTTTGTCCTTACTAGTAATAACTGCAACCTCATCAAAGATACTGGGTTGCATGAAATCTTTTGTCTTCATCCTAGCTTCCAATTGTTCCATGAGATTATGGATGTCGGCAAGTGATGCCTTTGGTGCAGGTGGGGTTGCTGGAGTTGTAGGTGAAGCTAGTGTATCTGGTGAGGCTGGTGAAGCTGGTGATGTTGGGGATGGTACTATAAGTGTGACTGGCACTGATGTTGGCACTCAGACAGTGGGTACCCTTAGGTACAAGGGTAATTGGATTAGGGTATAGTGGTTAGTGTTGTGTATCAAAGTGACTGATGTTAGGTAGATCGACTCTTTGTCCAACTGTGCATGACTGAAACGAAAGAATGTTTTGTGTTCTTTCTGTGTTTATTTAATGTTTATGATATGTCATGAATGCGCACAACAACACGTCATAATCCGTTTTCATGAAATGCTTCAATCATTGGGTACATACAGTCCTAAAGGATAGGTACTATAGGCTATGACACAAATACAGAATCAGCTTATTAAGGGACCCTTGAACCTTGAGCATGGATATACCTAACCACATGTGAAACAAGGAGTTTCACGTGGGTCCGATGGTACGCATACTCATGGGCCACCCCCAAAAGGATTAGGGATGGTTTGTGGTAACAGGGAGGACGCTTTGGCTGTCCGTCGGCATAATCAAGGAGACCTGCCGATCAGCGCTACTCGCTATCCAAACTCAGAAGGTTAAATAGAGAGAGAAGAAATTCATTTGAAATTCATTTTTTATGATCAAATGGGGAAAAGGATTCCCAAAATGCACATCATATGTCCAATTTTATTTGTTTTTATTTTTAGTTCAAACTCCTTGGTCAAGCTATCCTTAAAGCAAAGACACCTGACTTTAGCTAGGGTATCTTGCAAAACAAAGCATGGTAAAATAATACCCTAAAGAAGTGCAGGTTAGTTGATGCAACAATTGTAGTCCACTTTTATGCAAAATGATTACATAAACTCCCTAATGGAGTGGCCAAACTGTGAACCCCTCACCCCGAAGCATCATACGCATGAATAATGAATATGAACTAAGGGTGGAAATGCACGTGAATGTGAGTCGCCACCTTGTTTAATTATTTTAGGGTAAACTAGAAAAAAACCCTATGACTCCGATTTTAATTAATTAAATTAATTTCTAGATTAATTATCCCAACTGATCAAGGCACAATCTTCAAACTCGAGGTGGATCCCGAGACCATGTCATGCTGATTAACTAACCATTTTATGAAATGCTTTGCAAGGTAAAATGATGTAATTGGACCAATGAATTGCTTAGGTGATTTTAATGATTTTGACTTGTTATTTGGGGTTAGATCCCAAACAAGCCTACGTACCCTTTATTTGAATAAGGGATCAAAGTCAACGTAGTTTGAATTGCATTTTTTAAAGGGCTTTGATTTTTTTGGGTACTTAGTACGAAAATTGGGTTTTTTGGGCACTTGGTGACAAAATTGGTTTTTTGGGCACTTGGTGCCAAAATTGGGTTTTTTAAGCATTTGTTGCCAAATTGGTTTTTTTAGGCATTTGTTGACAAAAGTGTGGTTTAGGCACTAAGTGCCAAAAATGTGATTTAGGCACTAAGTGCCAAAAATGTGATTTAGGCACTTGGTGCGAAAATGTGGTTTAGTGGGCATTTGTTGCCAAATTGGTCTTTTTTGGGCCTTTGGGCCAAATTGGGAATTTTTTGGGCCTTTAGAGCTAAATTGGGAATTTTTGGGCCTTTAGGGCCAAATTGGGAATTTTTGGGCCTTTAGGGCCAAATTGGGAATTTTTGGGCCTTTAAGGCCAAATTGGGAATCTTCGGCCTTTGTGGCCAATTTGGAGATTTTTGGGCCTTTAGGGCCAATTTGGAATTTTTGGGTCTATGGGGCCAAACTGGGAATTTTTGGGCCTTTGAGGCCAATTTTGAGTTTGCAGGGCCTTTAGGGCCAAATTGGGAGTTTTTGGGCATTTATTGCCAAAATGGGTATTTTTGGTCCTTTAGGGCCAAGTTGTGATTTTTTGGATGAGTATGCTTAATGCATGAGTGTGTGTATGCTTCGTGCATTTTTTAGGCATTTTGCCAAAGATTGATTGATTAAATGAATTGGGCAATTTGTTTGCCAAAAATTGATTGAACTGTGATTTAGGCAATTTGTTGCCAAAAAGTGATTTAATTAAAGCTTTTAGCCACAATTATTGATTAATTGGACTTTAGCCAAATTGTTCGAACTAGAGGCGATAAGCCGTAGTTATTGGTTAACTAGACATTTTAGCCAATATATTTGGGTCTAAGCTTTACTACCTCGATTATTAATTAACTGGGCATTTGGCTTAAACTTATAATTCAAGCAAATGATTGAATGAATGCATTTATGTAGCAGTTTGATTCAGAGTTGGAGTAGAAGAGAAATATGTTTATGCTGAAATTGAAAAGAGTAGAATTTCGGGCGTACCTAATTTAGACGTCTTTCGCTTCGGAGCTTTAGTTTGTCGGCTTTCCAACAATGCTAGATTAAATTACTTGGTTATCAAACACAAGTAATTAATGCAAAGATGATGCAGAAAGCATTAAAAAGAATCGCAAAGAGCGAGGGGGGAGAAGGGATCACTCGTCAACACAACCAGCTCATAATATTGAGAATTTCTTAAAACAAGAGGGAGCAGAGAAAGCTCGTTAATACAAGCGGTCAGTAAAAATGAAGGACCGGGGCTGTATTTATAGGAAAAAACAGGCCGGAGGGTTGTCCAACCGCCAGAGGGCGGTCGGCGACCGCCGTGGAGCCTGCCTGCTCACTCATTTTTTTTTATTCCGGAGGCTTTTTTGGGAGTTTTGTACCTCCAAAAATTATTTCGAGAGTACCCTTGGGTCCCTCGCGACGTCCCAGACATTTCGAGTACCATATTGGCATTCTTTCGGAAAATTTTTTGAAAGGCCTCCGGTCCTGCCGGACTGTTTGCAGTATGTGGAAACAGGCTTTCCGAGCCTCAAAATTCGAGTATTCATAATGATATGAACTTAAATTAATTAATGTGGCCTTAGTTAATTCATGCGGGATACGAGGTTAGCTGAAGGGTATCACATGTCATTAGACCTACAATACTGCCTATATGTTATATGGTTATGGTTTATCGGGACTACAGTTTGGGACCCCATGTTGACAGACCTGATACTGTGAATACTTGAATTTTGAGGGTCAGAAAAGCTTGTTTTCCCGGACTGCAAATAGTCCGGCCAAACCAGAGGCCTTTCGGAAAAGTTTTCGGAAGTATACCAATATGGTACTCAAAACGTTCAAAACGTCGCGAGGGACCCAAAGGTACTCTCAGAATAATTTTTGGAGGTCTGGAACTCCCGAAAAAGCCTCCGTAAAAAAAATCGGCAGTCTAGCCAGCTTGGACCGCCAAAGCCGGTGGTCGCGACTGCCTTGGCAGCGGTCAGGAGCGCCAATGCCGGCGGACGCCATGACCTGCGGTAACTTACCGCCGACTCCAGCGGTAAGCTACCGCCGGATCCTACCGCCGGCGCCCGACCGCGGGAAGCTCAGCGGCAGACCGCTGGATGCCTCGGCGGCAGACTGCAGGAACGGCGGCCGACCTTCGAATAAATCGATTTTTTGCCTATAAATAGGCTGCTCCAGCTCCATTTTTAGGTACTACTTGTGTTGACGAGCTTTCTCTTCTCCCCCTTGCTTTAAGCAATTCTCCATTTATTACGAACTGCTTGTGTTGACGAGCGATCACTCTCCCTCCCTCGCTCCTTGCGATTCTTTTATTGTTTTCCTTCTGCATCATTTTAATTTTGCATTATTATTGATCTGTGATCACTTAATTTAATATTGAATTATTAGAGATTTGACAAATTGAAGCTCTGCAGTGGTAGACGTCTGAACCAGGTATGTCCTAAAATTCTGCTCATTTTTATTTAAGTATCATATGCATACTTCTTTTCTACTCCAATTCTAAACCCAATCACTGCATCCATCTCATTGAGCTTTAATAAAATCAGATCTGGCCTAAAAGGCCCAATAAACCAGATTTGGCCCTAAAGGCCAAATAAAAATTAGATTTGGCCTTAAAGGCCCAATAATTTCAAATCTGGCCCTAAAGGCCCAAAAAACTCAATTTGGCCACAAAGGCCCAAAAAACACAATTTGGCCCTAAAGGCCCAAAAACCCAACTTGGCCCTAAAGGCCCAAAAACCCAATTTGGCCATAAAGGCCCAAAAATACCAATTTGGCCCTAAAGGACCAAAAAACCCAATTTGGCCCTAAAGGCCCAAAAAACCCAATTTGGCCCTAAAGGCCTAAAATCACGTTTAGGCACCAAGTGCAAAAAAAAAATACAATTTAGGCACGAAGTGCCCAAAATACACAATTTAGGCACCAAGTGCCCAAAAAATAATTTTGGTACTAAATACCCAAAAATCAAAGCCCTTTTAAAAAGGTATTTTCGAACTACGTTGACTTTGATCCCTTATTCAAATAAAGGGTATGTAGGCATATTTGGGATTAAACCTCAAATAAGAAGTCACCATTTTCAAAATAACAAGTCACACTTTTCACAACTTTCAAAAAATAATCAAAATTGCTCAAAGCATCAAAAGCATTAAATTCATAAAACATTTTTGCCCTGCATTTCAGCTCCATTTAAAATGGTTAGTTAATCTGCATGACATGGTCTCGGGATCCACCTCGGGTTCGTAGACTAAACTTTAATCCATTGGGCTGATTAATTTAAAAATTAGGTTAATTAAATTAAAAAGGAGTCACATAGGGTTTTTCCTAGTTTACCCTAAAATAATTAAACAAGGTGGTGACTCACACACATCCACGTGCATTCATCCCTACTACATTGCACTTGCATTTACACATGCATCTGCATTCTTCGAGGAGGGGTTCATAGTTTGGCGACTCCACTGGGGACAACAAATGTAATCATTTTGCATTTAGAGGACAACTATTGCATTTTGACTAACCCACCCACTGAGGGTGTTCTTTATTTAAAATGTTTTGTTTTGCAGGGTACCTTTTGTGAATACTCGAATTTTGAGATTCAGAAAGCCCATTCTCACGGACTGTAAAACAGCCCAGCTCGCTCGGCACCCGACATAAAGTCATTCTGGAAATATATCAACTGCCGCCGGCGATTCGGACCATTCTCGCCAAAACGT
>CAOGCB010857669.1:0-13449 GCA_948266635.1 Cnidoscolus chayamansa | reverse complement strand
ATTTTATATATCTTTTTGCGTGGATCAAGCTTTTGGCGCCGTTGTCGTAGACTAATTAATATTAGATTACTTTCAATTCTATTATTAATTTAAGTGCAATTATTTTTATTTCATTATTTTTGTGTGATCAGTTATTGTTATTCTTCACATGTGTTTTATGTGTCAAAGTAGAAATGCTGAATTTCTATTAATTAATTTTGAAATAAAACACACTGATGACTTAGAAGAAAGCAAATAAAAAAGAAAGAAATTAAAATGGCAAATGAAAATAACAATAACAATTATACTCATTGTGTGGATAAATCACTTGGAGAATATACAATGCCCATTGTTTCAAGATCTACCATCAGGGCCTGCTATTCATGCTAATAATTTTAAATTAAACTCAGCATTTATTCAGATGATTTAATTAAATTAATTTAGAGAATGTCTAAATGAGAATATATTGCAGTTTTTATTTAATATTATAATATAATAAAAATAAATAACGATTATAATTTTTGTCATTTTGACTTAAAAGATAAAGCTATGTTTAATTTAATTCACTGCCACGTGATTATGTAACCACTTGGAAAAGAAAAAAAGTTGAACGATTTTCACAATTGATTTAAAAGTAAAAAATGGGTATTTTAGCAAATTTTCAATCAGTTATGCAATTAAATATTTAAGTTTGGTTGTTAGACACGGAGGAAGATATAAAGTGCCGGTCAACAAGTCCACGCGTAAGTGTTAGTTAAGTCCCTTCCACCGCTTCACTCTATTATTATTTATGACCATCACTTTCCTATAACCGATTCAACTAAAACTCCACCTGCTTGCCTCTTGCTGTCATATGGCGGACCAGGCCTCAGCCCAGCTCGAGCCATGGTGCAATCTGCAGAACAAGGTGGTCCTAATCACTGGCGCATCCGCTGGATTAGGCCGAGACTTCTGTCTTAACCTTGCCAAAGCCGGCTGCAGGATTATTGCTGCCGCTCGCCGTGTCGATCGTCTCAAATCTCTCTGTGAAGAAATCAATCAGCTTCCTTCTCTTTCATCGTCGATTGATATGTCCAGTTCTGCTCCCCGAGCTATTGCTGTGGAGATTGACGTCTGCACTGATTGGTCCACCATTGATAGGTCCGTGCAGATGGCTTGGGAAGCCTTTGGTGGAATTGATGCTCTGGTCAATAATGCGGGGGTTAGAGGTATTTTCTTTATCTTTTCTTTTTTTAAATCTGTGGATTTTATCCTGTTTGGATTCCGAGAATTGTGAGGAGAAATTCGACATCGAGTTCCAATATTTTTGTTTTATAAAATACGACGGATGTTATGTTGATTTTGAACTTCCAGTTTGTCCCTTTTGTTTGCGGAATGCGCATATATAAAATATAAAACGGTGTCGTTTTCAGGTAGCGTAAAGACTCCGCTGGATTTGTCGGAGCAGGAGTGGGATCACGTGGTAAGGACTAATTTGACAGGATCCTGGTTGGTGTCCAAATCTGTATGTATACGTATGCGCGACTCAAAAAGAGGAGGATCAATCATTAATATTTCTTCAATTGCTGGTATTCAACGTGGCCAATTACCAGGAGCTGTAGCCTATGCTTCTTCAAAGGCGGGCTTAAACGCCATGACAAAGGTATTTGCTTTAACCCTTCTGGTATTCCAATTTCAATAATTCTCCCATTATATTATCTGGGTCATGAACGTGTTACATGAATCCCATCAACCATTAGCTTTAGTGGTATCAAACGTTAAGCTAAACCTTGTGAACACAATGTTTCTACTTGTCAATCCATAATTGATACAGCAACCGGTCTTCTACCTAGGCTATATACATATTAATTTGCACTGAACCTGCAATATTCTATGCTTAGCCAATTATGCAATACTGCTGGCTTGATGATTTGTGCCAGTAGATGTTTGATATGATCGTTTAATATTTTGGCATATATTGCCAACATTTTCTAGAAATGAATATATATATATATATATATATATATATATATATATATTGTTGGTAATTAATAGTGTCACCATTTGAGAGCTTTCAAGTTTTATGAGATTTTCCACATTAGTTTTAGGAACTAAAGGAATCAACCATTCGTTATGGATATAGAAGGGAAGAGAGTAATACTAATAGGAATTCTTGCCCTTTATCTGGTCCACTATGAACCCAAGACATGAATCTGTGGGAGACATGTAAATGGGTCCCATCACATATCTTCTTTCTTGCGGTTTTATGGTGGATCTAGTCTAGGCAAGAAACATCGAAGCCTCGTCTGTGCTGCTTGGCAGAAGGGGTTTCCTCAGCATTTTCTTTCCTTGGTTTTGTTATTTCAACTACTTTGGTTCTCTGACACTCTCACGCCAATATCATTGTAGCATCCAGCCATTGATGCTATGCTGTGAATTCAGGACTTTAGTTCTTGTTAGTTGTTAACTCGAATTCGTGTTACCTTCATGTGGAGGATTAAAATTTGGAAACGATGGTAATATCAGGTCATGGCTCTGGAATTGGGGGTGCACAAAATCAGAGTGAACTCAATATCTCCTGGACTCTTCAAATCTGAGATCACAGAGGGTCTGATGCAAAAGGACTGGCTAAATAATGTTGCTTTAAGGACTGTTCCTTTGAAAACATTTGGTACCTCAGATCCGGCATTAACATCGCTGGTTCGATACTTAATCCATGATGGCTCAGAATATGTGACTGGCAATACATTCATTGTTGATGCAGGGGCCACTCTACCAGGTGTCCCTATATTCTCTTCCCTTTGAATCTGTTGATTATCTTTACAAAACCTTTCTTCATTTTCTTCTGTTTCTGTTGAGCAATTTTGTAGTCTGTATGAGAATTTCAATTTGGAAGATGGGATGTCCAATTTTCCCTAATTAGCTCAAGCATTCTTGTGTTGATTTGTATCCTTCCAATGATAGCGTTGAACAAATGGACCGACCTACAAATTATGGGAATGTGTCTCTTTTAAAGATTGGCCTGTAAAGCTTCAAAAAGAAAAAAAAAATAAAAAATTATGAAAACTATTAGATAGTCTTTACGTTTTAGTTCTCATATACTCTCCTCGCTCGTATTTTTCAACTTATACCGTTGATGACACGCTTTTGTCCTACAATTTCTATCACTGTAGACATCTTCAACTTCATCCCATGCATCGAATTGGCGCCAAGATTTAGAATGGCATTAGACTTTGAAGGCTGTAGTAAGTTTAATATAATCTAATTTGAAATTAAAGCATACTTAAAAGACGCAAATTCCAGAAAATAAACGAATAAATTCCAAAACAAATTAGTCATTCTAATATACAGTTTAAACTCAATTGATTTAGAGATAATCGGCAAGAGTTTTGAGAGGATTATTTATTATTTTAATTTATATTTTATATTTCAAATCATACTTGTATATAATAAAATTTTAATTAATTATCCTTGGGAAATCATAATTGACTTAAAAAAACAACTACCAAACCATATAATTGGAACTTATTTAGAACATTTGAGAAATGGCTCTGTATTTTAATGACTAGTTCTTTTTTTTTTTCTTTTTTTTTTAACGTGTTACATGGTAAAGCTATTTAATTTATAATATTTATAGTATTTATATAAATTTTAATAATTAATAACATTAATAATTTATTATTTAATTAAATGTATCAATTAAAAATAAAAAAATTTATCTATATATAATTAAAAGAGATTTTAAATATATATTGATGTAATATAACAATTCTTTTGATATAATAAATTAATATAAAAGAACAAATTTTAAATATAATAAATTTATATGATATTTTAATATAACAATCCAATCTTTCAAGATATTATCACCGTTGGGATTTCGACCTTCCGAAGAGGATTGAGACCCTTAAAGCCTATCATTTTCATAATACATTACATTTTATGTCATTTAGTTGCATTTCTCTTATATATATTCATATGCATTTCTGTACATTCTCATGCATTAAGATGCATGTATTCATAACTATTATAAGCATACGATATTTATAGGAGAGAGCCCATCTCCATCAGCATTCAATTATTCTTACATCATTAATGATTGGTGAGCATACAACCTATGCATACTAATAACAATTATATTAGACATATTCATTTGTCACATTTTGTTCAGTTTCATTCTGTCTTTCTAACCATTAGAGCATTTTTGTGAAAAATGGAGAGGACATATAAAAATAACTAAGCTATTTGAATAAATTAGTGAGTAGATATATAAAAATATTCATTCTTATTCATAAAAATAAATAATTTCATGCTAGTGTATGCATCATTAACAAAACATTTTATATAACTTTACACATAAAATGATTATATCTTCATATACTTTTTGAACAAGACTACCAGAGTAGCTTCTAAGGTCTACGTTAAATCCAAATTGTTGTAGCAACTCTTAGGCTATCGTTACCATTAAGTATAACATCAAAAAGCTCATCTCGACCATCTTAAGTATTACCTTACCTTTTATGTCGTTATCATTATCATTATCACTGAGTCATCACAGATCATAATAATATAGAATGCAACATATCTCGTGATTCTAGTGCAATCAACTTACCATCATGATGCATGCATATGCTATAAATATTCATTTCATTTTTTGTATCATTTATCATAAAATTTTGGCATTCCACTCAACTGGACAATTCGCGTATTGATGAATTAAATTAAGTGATCTCTTCTAATTATGCTTTAGTTCAAATGATCTTGATGTTGAGTATATAGGAATGAGATTTGTTAGGAGTTATGCATGTTAATAAAATGGTTAGTTCATATTTGAGTAACTGCCTAGAATGTATTTGCTATTTGAGTAAGAATGGTTGGATAAATAGGAGGTTGAATATGATGAAAAATAACAAGTAAATGAATAATATGATTGTTAAGATGACTCACGGGTTAGATGAGATCTAGGCGTGATATGTAACTTGGTTACAAAATATATTGATAAATAGTAAGAGTCGGGAAGAAGTAGGTTAATGAGAAAACAAATGTGAAGTATGGTGATTGGATATTTATTTGGTATGGAAAAATTATACACAATAAATGTATGATTTGATTATTGAAGCCTTAGATATAACAATGGAATATGATAAAGAAAGAAATTGCTATATAACCTTGAAAGAAAGGATAAATGATGTAATATAGTTGAATATGATGTGATAAAATGGTACGTTTTGGGAAGACAGGTGTACCATAAGTCCCTTGACCTGAAACAAACCATTGATAATAATTTAAGACACTGCCTTAGTTATTTCATGTGGGATATGAGATTAGCTTAAGGATATGGCATGTTATAGGGATCATGTAGTACTATCTATATGTGTTATGGTTATCGAGGCTATAGTTAGGTACCTTTATTTGTTGATCGATCATGCTTAAATGTACACGAGCCTTAATAATAAATGAATTAAAGATAAATATGTTACAAGATAATAAATGATGTTTAAATTGTAAATACTAATTATTATTGTGTAGCTGTTGATATTAGTAACCAAACCTGATATAGATATTTATGGGGATAATAATTTGTATAAATGTAAGTTATTTAATAATTGATGATATTTGTATATGGTTTAAATAATAAACCTGCATGAGGTTATAGAATTAATAATATGATATTGTGTTAAACTTATATTTTATTGTTATATGCTATTTTATTATGTACACCATTGAGCGAAAATACTCAACGTGTTGGTCTTACCACACATAGGTTCTGAGTGACATGATTAGGTGATCAGTAAGAAGATCTACAGAGAAAGACGATTATTTCATACCTTGTTTGTACTATTTTAGTACATTTAATTTATATTACTTGGCATGTACATGGAAGTTACTTAGAGTTAATAATTATTATGTATAAATGAAGTAGGATTAAATAAATTGTAAATAAACTATGTTAATATATATAATAGTATCTTAATTTTAATATATAATTATTAATTATATTGGTTGCTTTTACTTAATTGGATCATTAAATAGACAACAATATAAGAGGTACATTCTCTATCCGAGCTACACCCAATCCGAGTAGGGGGTGTTACATTTAGTGGTATCAGACCAGACGTTTAGGCGATTCTAGGACATAAGTTAGGAAAAAGAGATAAACGCATTAGTATAGAGTATAAGAATAATGTACATGCCAGAAAGGAAAACCAACCATGATAAATTAAAGTAGAAATATGGCATCGGAATCATAGAGAGATGTTAATGAGGATGTAGATAGTTATGCTTCGTTATTAGAGGGATTCGGAGGTGCTTATGCTGCCTCTAGACATGAAGGAGATGGACAAGATATGTTCTCTAAGCGTATGACTAAGATGTTATAGAGGATAGCTGAGACTGTATCGTAGGTTGTAGTATCATCTGTACCAGTGTAGATCTCTACACAACCACTGATAGAGAAGTTGCGGAAGTATGGAGATGATGAATTTAAGGGTAAATTATCTGATGATCCATTTGTAGAGGAGTATTGGTTGGATGGTGTTGAAAGAGTATTTCAACAATTGTATTGCTCTTCCGCAGATAAATTGACATGTGATGTATCTTTGCTTAAGAAGGAAGCATATTGGTGGTGGATTACAGTAGAGCAAGTGCTTTTTCCAGAGCAACACATATAGGAGAACTTTTGGTGGAGATCAGGAGACATTCAGCGTTCAAGAGACATCACAAACTAAGCGGGTGGAAGAAGTGGTGCATGGTTTGATTATGGAGCTTCAAGATCAAAAGTTGATTCAATACGACTCTAACACAAGTCCTAAGGCCATGAACATCATATGTCAAAGTTGGGACGAAGCGGGAGACGTCAATATTGGACCAACGGCGTCAAACAATGGAAGGACGCCTATCTCCCATTTAGGCCATCGGCTTTTGGCCGACCTAAATGGTCTGTCATGACATTTATCATAAGAAGGCCACTAGCTTTGAAAGGAAGGCCGTCGGCCTTGATTCTACACCGCTGGCCTTCCTTGCCAGCCTTTATTGTATCGCAATTAGTTTATCATTTTTGTATTTTAGGCTGGCCAGATGTGTGTTTAGGCCGTCAGTCTATGTATAGGATGTAGGGTTTGCCTATAAATACTTGTTTTTGACGGCTGAAATGATTAGAATATGATTTTATGAAAATTTGATTGAGAGAGTTTTCTTTTCCTTTAGTTCTTGTGAATAGAACTGCTTGATTTCTTCAATCAACGCACGGAGAGATCGATTGGATAGCTTAGGTTCTAATTGACAGGTTTGATTGGGGTCAGGTTACGTGCGTTATCAATTCGATTCAATTTCAATTCTAGGGTTTGAGAACCTCCATTGATCGTTGGGTCTTAGATCTTTATCTGGGGATCACGTCATTTGGTATCAGAGCTCGTGGTTGTTCATTGAAGCGGGTAAATCTATCCTTTGTTTATATTTTGTTTATTGTTTGTTTTCGTGTTTCATCATCTCTACCGTTGTTGTTCAATTCCATTGTTTCGTTGTTATCAAATGAATTTTGATTCTTCCCACTACACATTTCAATCGGTTAATAGAACTTCAATTGCTATTGATTTTGTTCGAGGAGTTTAATTCTCCGAATTGCAAATTCTAGGCAAGAGAATTTGTTGAAACCTAGTTTTTTAGCAATCTACCAAAAAAAAAAAAAAAGAGAAAATGAAAGTTGATTTAAAAAAAAAGAAGGGATCACAAATTCAATAAAATTTTTTTTGATTGAGTTTCATTAATAAGAGTTTGTTGAAAACTTATTGAGTCTCGTTGATATCTTCATTTTTGTTTGATTAATCATTGAGTTCATTGTTTTCATTTTCGTTGAATTAATTGTTGAGATCATTGTTTTCATTTTGTTTGAATTATTTGTTTGAGTTTGTTGTTTTTCGTTACGTTCGTTCAAAGTCCTTTGTCTTGTAGTCTTTTACTGTTGTTAGAATTTGTTGTTGTTACGTTGGTTTCTCTTAGTAGTTTACTTGAAGGAAATTTCTCTGAGTTAGTTCTAGAACAATAACTTGTAAAGTAAAGTAGAGTGGTGAGATTATTATCGAGAGATATCCGAATTTGTGTGAAACATTAGAGAATTTCTCATATGTGAGTAAAAACACGTGAGGTGGCGATTTGTGAGGCTATTATTTTCATATTGTTATTACTAACATTCTTTGTTGCAGCAACATGTCCGACCAAAGTTCATTTGACAATAAGTTGTTGTTTGATACATTGTTGGGTGAGATGAGAAAGATGACGAGGGTTGAGTTAGCACTGGTCCATCAGAGAATGGATAAAATGGAGCAAAATAGGGAGCCCATAGCTAGCAATTCAGTGGGTCGCAGATTTGAGAGGCACCCAAGGAGGGGAGTGACATTGGAGGAGGAAGAGGATGTTGAGCTAGCAGAGTATAATTTTGAGATGGGGAGAGACAATAATTAAACTTGCAGTAGTCAAGTTCATAGATTATGCGAGTGTATGGTGGGATCAACAGGTTCGAAACAAAAGGCCATATGGGGAGAGACCTAGCAGCACTTAGGATGAGATGAAATCTCTCATGTAGAAAAGGTACATTCCTTCTTATTATTATCTGGACTTATATAGAAAATTACAAAATTTGACACAAGGGTCCAGAAGTGTAGAGGATTATTACAAAGAGATGGAGATGGCCATGATTATAGCTAGAATAGAAGAGGATGATGAAGTTACAATGGCTAGATTCATTAGTGGGTTGAATAAGGAGATCGCTGATAACGTTGATCTACAACATTATGTAGATATTGAGGAGTTGTTGCATAAGGCGATTAAGGTTGAAAAATAGTTCAAGGTGAGGAGTACATCAAGATATAATACAATTTCAAATTCTTCCAGTTATAATTCAGCTTTCTATTTGTCATGGAGATCAAATTGGAAGAATGATAGACCATCATCGAAAATTAAGGAGGAAGAGAAGGCTAATGCCCCATCATCTCATCCGAAAGGTAACATTGAAACCAAATCTGTTTCTAAATTACATGATGTTAAGTGTTTCAGGTGTCAGGGATTTGGGCATATTGCATCGCAATGTCCGAATACTAAAGCACTGATACTAAAGCAATGATTCTTTTGGAAAGTGGAGACATGGAGAGTGTGAGTTCAGGGGATGAAAATGACATGCCTCCATTGGAAGAATGTAGTGATGTGGATATGGAAGGTCCTGTGAAGGGAGAATTTCTTGTTAACAGGCGAATTCTTAATACCCAACCTAAAAATGAGAGAGATAAGGTGCAGCGAGAGCACATCTTTCATACTAGATGCCATGTGAATAACAAGGTATGTAGTTTGATTATTGATAGTGGGAGTTGTACAAATGTTGCTAGCACGTTATTGGTTGATAAGTTGAGCCTTAAAATAGTGAAACATGGTTAACTTATAGATTGTAGTGGATGAGTGATTGTGGGGAGGTTAAAGTGACCAAGAGGG
Organism: Cnidoscolus chayamansa; assembly: GCA_948266635.1. Lineage (NCBI taxonomy): Eukaryota > Viridiplantae > Streptophyta > Magnoliopsida > Malpighiales > Euphorbiaceae > Cnidoscolus > Cnidoscolus chayamansa. The sequence goes on along the minus strand of CAOGCB010857669.1, from coordinate 4,011 downwards.
TATTGATTTCTTTCTTTATAGGAAAATACCGGGATGAGGTATTATGTGACATGGTACCTATACAGGCTTGCCACATATTGTTGGGTCGTCCTTGGCAGTTCAACAGAAAGGTCACCCATGATAGTTATCATAATCAGTATTTCTTTATTCTGAACAACAAATAGGTGATTTTGACACCTTTCAACCCTTGGAAGGCTAGTGAGGATCAGTTGAAGATAGCTAGAGAGTTCAGAGAGGGAGGGAAACACAAGTGTGAAAAAGATAAGATTAGTGAGATTGTGTCAGAGAGTGACAAAAAACACTTGTGAGCTATGAGAAGAAAGAATTAGGTGGAAACACAAGTGCAATTAGTGAGGCAAGTGAGATGAAAAGAGCCTTGAAGGCCAAACGACACTTACTTATACTAAAGTACAAAGATATTTATTTTTTCACTGACCATCTTAACTCTTCTTTGCCTGTAGTTTTTGTTTTCCTTTTGCAGAAATTCACTGAGACTTTTTCTTATGCTATCAAATACAAGCAAGGGAAGAAGAATGCACAGTATGCTCGACAAGCTAGCAAGGGTTATGTAAAGCTTGCTTTTCAACCCGGAGACTGGGTTTGGTTACATATGAGGAAGGAAAGGATTGCTACGTAGTGGAGGTCCAAATTACATTCTAGGGAAGACAATCCTTTTTAAGTGTTGGAGCGCGTCAATGACAATGCTTACAAACTTGATTTGCCGAGTCACTATGGTAATATAAGTGCTACTTTTAATGTTTATGATCTTTCTTTATATGATGTAGGAGATTTGAGGATGAATCTTTTTAAGGATGGGGGGAATGATGGAGATCAGGAGACGTCTAGCATTCAAAAGACATCATGGACTAAGCAGGTGGAAGAAGCAGTGCAAGGTTTGATTGTGGAGCTTCAAGAGCAAAAGTTGATTCAATACGACTCTAACACAAGTCCTAAGGCCATGAACATCACATGTCAAAGTTGGGATAAAGCGGGAGATGTCAGCATTGGACTGATGGTGTCAAATGAAGAAAGGCTGCCTATCTCCCATTTAGGTCGCCGGCCTTGGGCCTCCTAAATGGTCCTTCATGCCATTTATCACAAGAAAGCCGCCTGCCTTGAAAGGAAGGCTGCCGACCTTGATTCTACAATGCCAGCCTTCCTTGCCAGCCTTTATTTTATCATAATTATTTTATTATCTTCGTGCTTTAAGCTGCCATATGTGTGTTTAGGCCGCTAGCCTATGTGTAGGACATAGGGTTTGCCTATAAATACTTGTTTTTGACAGCTGAAACGATTAGAATATAATTTTATAAAAATTTGATTGAGAGAGTTCTCTCTTCCTTTAGTTCTTGTGAATAGAACTGCTTGATTTCTTCAATTAACGCTCAGAGAGATCTATTGGATAACTTAGGTTCTAATTGACAGGTTCGATTGGGGTCGGGTTACGTGCGTTATCAATTTGATTCAATTTTGATTCTAAGGTTTGAGAACCTCCATTCATCGTTGGGTCTTAGATCTTTATATGGATTTCACATCAACTTTATTATTGAGTTCCGGAAGAAATATGCCAGGATCTATATATTGAGGAGAAGAGGCAGGAATTTCCTTATCTTTGACAAGGGAGATGGACGGTTGGTGAGTATGAGTGAAATTTCATCAGGCTCAGTAGGTATGCTGGGGAGTTGATAGTTACGGAAGAGATTAGATGCATCAAATTTGAGCAGGGATTGCATAACGAGATTAGGATGTACTGATAGAGATCAAGAGATATTCGACACTCAGGAGTTAGACAAAGCCAATGCCAATGATCCTTTACAAGTTATTGGGGGTCCTATGACACGATCACAGACTAAGCGAATGAAAGAGGCGTTGCAAGGTTTGATTATGGAACTTCAAGAGCAAGAGGTTATCGAACACAACTCTAACATGAGTCCTAAGCCCAAGAATATCATATATCAAAGTGGGGACGAAGTGAAAGACATCAGCATTGGGACGATGACGTTCAAGAAGGGAAGGCCGCCAATCACCAAGAGAGGTCGGCCACAAAGGTCGCCAGCCTTTGAATGAAGGCCTCCAGCCTTCTTTCTACACCGCCAGCCTTGCATTGAAGGCTACCCAAAAAGGCTGCCAGCCTTCTTTCTTGCACCGCCACCTCTGAATTGAAGTCCAGCCTTGAATTTGAAGGCCGCCCATAAAGGCCGCCAACCTTGATATTTAGGCCGCTAGACTTATTTTCCAAGGTTGCCAGCCTTCATGCTAGCCTTTAATTATTTACGCGTTATTTTGTTTCTTACGTTTCCAAAGCCGACCATATGTGTATTTAGGTTGCCAACTATGTGATAGACGTTTATAAATACTTATTTTGACAAATGAAACGAAAAAAAAGGTTATTTTTATGATATTTTTATTGAGAGATTGCTCTCTTTCCTTTGGTTCTTGCTAATAGAACTCTCCTAGATTGCTTCATTTAACTCTTGGAGAAATTAACCTTGATAACTTAGGTTCTAATTGACAGGTTCGATTGGGGTCGAGTTATGTATATTTCTGTGATTCAATTTTGATTCTAGGGTTTGGAACCTTCATTGATTGTTGGGTCTTAGATAAATATCTTGGGTTTGTGTCATTTGGTATTAGAGCTAGTGGTTCATTGAATCAGGTATTTTCTATCCTTGTTCATACTTTTGTTAATTCTATCATTGATTCGTTAATTTTCGATTGTTTGATTGCAAGTTACTTTGGGATTTTCCATTGTTCTTCAATTCGACAATAAAAATCCACATATATATACTTTTGCCGTTCCTTTTAATCCCATTGTTCAATTGGCATAAAAACTAATTTGATTTTCTCACTTACACTTTTCTTTCGGCTAATAAAAAAAATTCAATTGCCGTAAATTTTGTTGAAGGAGTTTGCTCTATGAATCACAAATTCCAAAGCTGAATCTGTTTGTTTCGCGCTAAAAAAAAGAGAAGAAAGATCGTATAAAAAAGGGAAATTCGTATAATAAAAATTGCTGAATTCGATTGAGTTCTGTTGATATTTTCGTTGGTTTGTTCGAGTTAGTAGATTTCCTATTACATTTGGTCATCTTTCATCTAGAGTCCTTTAGCTTATAGTCTTCACTTGTCATTAGAATTCTGAGTTGTGACGTTGTTTTATCCTAGTAGTTTACTTGAAGGAATTTCATTTGGGTTAGTTCTAGAATAAGAACTTGTAAAGGAAAAGTAGAGTGGTGAGATTAATATCGAGAGAATTCCAAAATTGTGTGATACATGAGTGAATTTTCATCTGTGAGTGTAAACAGGTGAGGGAGTGATTGTAAGGCTATTTATTTTTATATTGTTATTACTAACGATCTTTGTTGTAGCTGTGAATCCCTCCCAAAATTCGCATAAGATGAAACATGCAGATGCAAATACAAATAGGATGAATGCATGTGGATGTGTGTGTGAGTCGCCACCTGATTTAATTATTTAAGGGTAAATTAGGAAAAACCCTATGACTCCAATTTTAATTAACCTGATTTCTAGATTAATCAACCCAATGAATTAAAGCCTAGTCTACGAACCTTAGGTGAATTCCGAGACCATGTCATGCATTTAACTAACAATTTTAAATGTGTTATGAATTGCAGGGTGACAATATGACTTTAATTAATTTAATGCTTTTAACACTTTTAATAGTGATGAAATTGAGATGAATGATGAAAAAGATGATGTCAAAGAAATGCAAAATGATAGCAAATAAGAATGATGACTTGTCACTTAGGGTTTATTCCTAAATGTGCCTACGTACCATTTATTTGGAACAAGGGATCAAAATCAACGTAGTTCGGGGAATGCCTTTTAAAAGGGCTTTGATTTTGGGCCTTATGGGCCAAAAGGGGTTTTTGGGCTTAATGTGCCAAAAGTATGTGTTTTTGGGCCTTATGGGCCAAGAAAGGTGTTTTGGGCTTAAGATGCCAAAAGTGTGGAGTTTTGGGCTTAAGATGCCAAAAGTATGTATTTTTGG
>CAOGCB010857332.1:0-20317 GCA_948266635.1 Cnidoscolus chayamansa | reverse complement strand
TCTCTCTCTCTCTCCTATAATTAACAAGCTTTTTTATTAGATGCTAATTACTCTCTCACCCACTTTATTAATTTCACTTAACAACTACTTAGAGTAACGAATTAAAGATTTAATTGTTATTTGCTAGTGTATCACATGTTTTGGTAGGGAGTAGATCGTACCACTCACAACTACTGCTATTTGTTTTCTTTTTTCTTTCTCAACTATTAGCTATCCCTTTTGATTACTTTCTTTTCTTTTTCTTTTTTTTTTGTTATTTCCCATACTCAATTACCTAATTTCAAGGCTTCCTTTCTCTTTTTACACACAATACTAATATCATTTTTAGATGAATAGGAACAATGTGTACAAGTCATATAAATAAATAAGAATCATTGACTTGTAGATATCCTTCACATGTAAAACAGAGACCAGAAATTTGTTTTTATTGTGTAGAGGTAGAAGTAGAGAAGAGAAGAGAAGAGAAGAGAGACAAAACTCATCATTCTGAATGCTTCTATTTATATTTAATAGATAGAGAGCGACCCTCCAGCTGTGGGTTTCAGTGTCAAATAAGGCATCTTCCACCAATTGACCCAACATCTTCACCCATTAAACTGAGATATTTTTTTTTTTTAAAAGTGTCAAGTGCTCAATTAAGGGCATTGCTGCCTGTAAGCATGACATATACCTATATTCCCTAAACCTATAAAACATACACTAGTTGCTGTAAAGTTTACATTTTTATAGAAAGAAAGGTGATCAGGTGTGTTAGTATCATTTTTCACTTATAATTTTATTCTCCTTTTATGCTCATTGTTGGCCAACTTATAGCTTAACGAAATTACAAGTCCCACTCTTCGCATGCAATGATATTTTTCAAATATAGTTTTCTTGCATTGTTTTGGAAGAAATGATATAGTTAGAGTTTGACATATGATGATATGTTAGAGTTAGAAGGGAGCATTCCATTCATTGATTTGAACGTCAAAGTTTGCAGTTTCTTCCCTCTAGTTTTCCAATAAAAATGGTCAAGTTTTTCCAGAAGTAATAAATTGCCCATTTTGTCAATTAATCAGTCTGCAAATTCATACAAAGGATAGCATATGGCGACTTTATACACAAGTTCAAATTTACCCCACTCATCTATCTATCCTTTATGATTGTTACTAACTGATTTATATTTACACGAAATTACTGTCTGATATAATAATAATAATAATGTCTCCGGTCAGTGGGGTTAGGTATTTTCTCTGGGACCCACCCCTTTTTCTAATCACCGTCAGATAGAGCCGTGCCGTCAACTTGGTTGACCCCAGGGCGACGTGGATTTACCGTACCCAATCTAATCCTACTCCGTCTCCGTCATTTTTAACGACGCCACCTTGCAAGTCTCAGGATATCGCCACGTGTACCATCCCTCAACCGTGATGTAATCTCACGCGAAAAAAACGGCTGGTCTGGTCTTCTCTCTGGTCCTTTGTTAATATCTTTGGACCACTCTCACAAGCAAGTCTTCTAAATACCTCTCTACAAATACCAAAAGCCTCTCATGGACAAACAAGGCCGAGACTTGGCATTCTTGCACTCCGGCGACTTTCTTCGTCAGAACCCTGATAGCTTAACCCACCACAACTTTGTCGATCCTTGCAACTCCATGATCAAAGAAGTTGATTTCTTCTCAAGCGACAGGACTCCTCGTGATCAAGAGATTAAGGATGGATCATCATCTGTTCTTGTCGATTCCATGGTAAACGTAAGGTTTTATTATTCTTTTTACACTTTTTTTCCCATCTATTAATCATGTTGCTTGTGAAAGTTTTCGTGTACTTGTGATTTTAATTGACTTTGGTTGAGGTGTTTCAGACTGGACTGAATCTCCTCACTTCGAGCTCTAGAATCTCAGAAACAGCAGATGGAAACAAACCCAATAATGAAGTGAGTTTTCACATGCTTTTGTCTCTTGTTATAACTAATTCCAGTACATATACTTTTGGGTCTTGGATGATGGCTGTGCTCGTTTTGTTCTTCAGTACCTTTTCTTGTGGTTTTATTTAGAGAATGGTATTCGATATTGGTTTTACAGCTGAAGAAATTAAAAGCCGAGTTGGATAGTCTTTATGATGAGAACAAGAAGCTGAGAAGCTTGTTGGATCAGATCACTAAAAGCTACAAGGATCTACATGCTCAGCTCCTCATGGCAATGCAAAAACAAGCACAAGGGAATCGGGGAGAGCTGGTGATTTTTTGTTTTACCTTTCTCCCAGACCAGATTAGTCTCGTTAGATAGAGAGAAGGTGGTTTCTATTACCCACACACACACAATACAGAAAATCGAAGACGATCTTGATTATCTATAAAGAAATGGGTAACGTGCATTAATTAAATTGGAAATCGTGCTTTCTTGATCCGGTATCCTGTTTTTGAATATTTAATACTCATCTTTTTACCCTATTCAGTACTAAAAGCACATACAGGAAGTGAAAAAGTTGTAAGTTGCTATCTTAAATATACAAGTAGATTTTCACTGAACTATATTATCCTTCAACTCCAATAGATTAGGCACGTCTCCTTTACTCAATTACGTGCTTGTACAGGATCATATGCACCTACGCATGCCAAACCTAAATTATTTGTCCTTAACTGTACCCTAAAAGAGAACCCGAGTGTTTTTGTTGCTTTTATCTCTGATTTCGCAGAGATTGCATCTCTCGTCTCAAACTTCCTTAATGGGATTTGGACAAAATACCTGAGGTTTATTTCTGTGATTAATAAGGTTCATTTTTAATTATGCGTACAGAAGGGAGATCTGAGTAATGGCATCTCAATTCCCATAATGTCAGCCAAACAGTTTATGGTCCCACGCCCATCTGCCGCATTAGATGTCAACGATACTTCAGTATCTGAAGATAAGGCACAGGATACGTCCATATCTCCAACGACTACTACTGAAGCTATGTCTCAAATCAATCCAGGAAAACAAGCTTCGATAGAGGATGGTCTTGATCAGACTTCCCAGAGTTGGGGGTCTCCCAAGAGTCCGAGATTAGAACAAGGAAAGGGCGAGCAGCAGGTCCCTGAAGTCCCTTTCAGGAAGGCTAGAGTGTCTGTGCGAGCAAGATCTGAGGCTCCTCTGGTGAGCATTTACACGAAATTAGTTAAAATACTTGTGAGTTGTTTCCTGTGTTTGTGAAAAGCTGCAGGGATTTTATTTTTCTTTTTTTTGTAAGATCACCGATGGATGCCAGTGGAGAAAATATGGTCAAAAGATGGCTAAGGGCAACCCTTGTCCGCGTGCATACTATCGTTGCACCATGGCTGTCGGATGTCCAGTTCGTAAGCAGGTAAATCCTCAACTTGCAGTGACAAAGTTGAATTTGTCTGCATTGAGAGAGAGAGAGAGAGAGAGAGAGATGTTCACTCATTTATTCAAATAGTCTCCTCAGCTCTGGTCTATTCTTGTTTCGCGACAGGTTCAAAGATGCGCAGAGGACAAAACCATTTTAATTACGACATATGAAGGAAATCACAACCACCCTCTTCCACCAGCAGCTACGGCTATGGCTAATACTACCTCTGCTGCAGCAGCAATGCTTCTCTCAGGTTCCACTGCATCCAAAGAAGGCCTACCTTCTAATAATGGCTTCGTCCCTTCTTTACACTATCCGTCCACAATGGCTACCTTATCTGCGTCTGCACCATTTCCCACCATAACCCTCGACTTGACACAGAACCCAAACTCCGTACCATTCCTTCGTCCCCCTCCAGCAACCACATTTCCTCTTCCTTTGCATGGCTGTCCACAACTGCTAGGCCAGCCTATGTATGTTCAACCCAAGCTACAAGCACATGCAATTCCATCGCTGCAATTAGGGCAACGCCAAGCTTCAATGGTTGAGACGGTTACCGCTGCCATTGCTTCTGATCCAAACTTCACGGCAGCCTTGGCGGCAGCCATCTCCTCGATTATTGGTACACAGAGAAGCAATGACGGAAACAACAGCAACACAAATGCTCCTAACGGGGGGCTACCTGGATTTCCTGGGTCCCCACAACTTCCACAATCTTGCACGACTTTCTCGACCAACTAGGGTAAGTAGTGGTTTGGAGCTTTGTGTGAAGAGTTGGAGATGGGCATAGAGATAAATTTTGGCATAGTTAATAAAAAGAAATAACTACGATTGCTGTGTAGGTGATATGTAACGTATACTTAAATGTATCTGGTGTGAATGTATACAAGTGTTGCTACTTAGTAGAGTAAGCTTAGAGTGGAGAGTAAGAATGAACTTTGAAGTGGATCTAGCTACAATGCCATGCATACATACATACATACATACATACAGCAGTTGTAAATAACATGATAAAAAAATTCAATGAAGGGATAACTTAATTGAATTTTGTTTCGTAATGGGTTCCATGTAATTGATGTTTTAATAGAGAAGCTTCGTTAATATTATATTGTTCATCATAATCATATATATATATATATATATATATAAATTAGCTTATTAATAAATAAATAAATGTGCGGTCCATTCCAACTTTGGTGGACTTGGATCTTAGGGATTTGTTGGGCCTACCTAAGCAAACCCTTTATTAATGAAAAAGAAGAATTGTTATGAAATGGCATCTGGCCCGTTGTTGTGGTGAGACCCACAAAATCAAGGAACGGTCAAGATGTGCATAAAGCAACAAGCAAAGCGAAGGTAGCTCGAAGTTGTCGAGTTGCAAAGGGAGCAGTCTCTGAGAGACAGTGGAGATAAGATTCCTTGGCAAATGGTACGAGAAGCTCTGAACCCACAGAAACAATAGTCTAAATTCAAAGTACTAAAGAACAAAGCTGCAATTTCCGGCTAAGTTCAAGAAGACAAACCCTGCAATAGCACAGAGACATGTCATTCGAAAACATGCTGGTCAAGTATATATATATAAAAGTAGAGGGTGTGTTTGGCCTGGCTAGCTAAGGTCTTGATATGAATGTTTGGGGGTCACCTTGAGTTCCTCCCACTGCTTCAGTACTGAAGCTGTTCGTTTGAATGGTGAAAGTCCATCTACTGAAGGGTTTGGAGGAACTCTGGGTGCTCTCAAACTTGTTATTGTGGATTCCAACTTGGTAAGTTCCTCTCTCTCTCTCTCTCTCTCTCAAACTTGGGATCAAAATTTAGAATAATGTTAGATTTATTTAGTGTCTCCATTAGTATTTGAAATTACAATTGCATCCACTAATTCCTCATATTAGTAGAGTTTATTAAATAAATCTCAAAGTATCTATTTAATAATAAATGTATATTTGCACCCTTCATACGAATATTAATGTTCGTCCCATGAACAAGTTATAGTACGAGATGGTGTGGAAACTGCAGGTGTTTTGGATGCATTTTGATACAGAAAGGACAGAACAGATGTTGATTTATAAGGACAGTGATGGTCCCCTCAAAGCACATTTTGAGCTGAAACTGAAATTTGTCCGTGCCAGGAAATGGCCTTACATTATTAGCCTCGTGACTTCACACAAAGGTGGAAATGGAAACATTAAATAAATAGAACAAATAAAACTCAACCAAGAATGCAGACACAGAGCTCATCATAACTGAAGATATAAACTCATTCTATTTTCACTTTCTCATAATAAATCACTCAATTATTTGTTACTGCACACAAAGTTACAAGAAAAATCATTTCTAAATTTCACAAATCAACAGCAAATCAGCAACTTCACTCAACTTTTGTTCTCCATGGCAATGAGCAATTGGTGTTGAGAAATGGCAAGAATCAAAAATTGAACTTAATTGACCATTCAGAATCGATTGTTGAACAAATACTAAGCTTGCATAATTTACCAAGAAAGCAACCAAGAACCTCTGTTCTCATTGCTTGAATTCAACAAATGACTTGATAGATGGTAACAATCAGACCCATGATAAGGGAAGATACTCTTCCTGAGAGGCTCACAAGGTTCTGGGGAGACCGAGTCAGAATATCCTTGGACATATGAACAGTTCCAGGGAGACTTAGAGTTTACGTTGAGGGTAATGTTCGATAGGCAGATGTTCAGAAAAGTGTCTGCTTCTATACCATCTAGAACGCCGGCATACTGAATGTCATCTCCTGTGACATCCTCAATGGTTATCCGTTCTATGATTGGAAGAGCTTCTGGATCATAATGATCATCTGGATGTTCCCCATAAAGACCGGTGAACCTTATAGCTATTTTCACATCAGTCAACGTTATATTTGATAAGTGGATATTTCTCACATAGCCGCCCCTTCCTGGAGAAGTCTTTATCCTAATACCAGTACTAGAATTATAAAATTGGATATTTTCAGCATGAACTTCTGATACACCTCCAGACATCTCACTTCCAATTGCAATCCCTGCACTTGTTCGCGTTTGTCCAATAAGCCGGCGAATAGTGATGTTTCTGCAAGGACGCCCATACGATATGCCATACTCATCCCACCCACTTTTGATGGCAATTAGATCATCCCCAGTGCTGATGTAACAGTCCTCAATGCAAACATCATCAGAAGAATCTGAGTGCATTTAAATAAATACATAAGAACCCAAATGAAGCATTTGGAGCAAGTTAACCGAAGATGGTTAAGCAATGTGGATTAAAATTGCTATTTAGCAGAGAAAATATTTCTTATCCTAAAATCCAAGCAAGAGCAAATATTGTAGGTTCCATAACAACAACAGCTAGAAATGCTGGGAAATCAACTTGCAAAAACTATTTCTCTAGTTTAAACCATACAGGCAGAACTGCAATGTTTTCTTTATATGATTTGCATCTCAAACTACAGTACTTGTCATTGTAAATTAATCAGAGAGTTTCAGCCTAGCAGAGAAAATTTACCTGGATCAATCCCATCTGTGTTTGGTGAATCAAGCGGAGCACGGATTGTAACATTTTGAACAATAACATGGCTGTTCATCCACAAAAACAATCTCAACTCCCCCTAATTCATAAAAGTTTCACTTTTTGCACAGTTTTATAAGATAATAGCGAAAAAAGTATTTTAGTCCATTTGGAGGGACAAACCTGCAGTAGACAGGGTGGATCGTCCAGAATGGTGAATTTATGAAGGTCAGGTTCGAGATAACTATCGCAGATGAGTTCATTAACTCAACCAGATGGGGCCGGGTGTGGTTCAAGGTTTTCATATGGAACCAATTCCACCAGATGCTGCCTTGACCATCAATTGTTCCATTATCGCCTGCATGGAGAAACCAGTAACGTTATGAAAGCAGACAAAAGAAACATGGGATAATCCTTCATTGACAACACCAACCTGTTATAACAACATCTGTCAAATTGTGGCCATAAATGAGGCTACGATGCCTCCCACCAGGCAACTCCCTCCCTTGACCATATGATGGTAGAGGATCAACAACTGGCCAATCATCAGAGTTCTGGAATTGGCAGGTCAAGTTTTTTTTTTTTTTTAATATCATGAGCCAAAATATCATAACTACCAATGTCCAGTAGGACTAGAGACTCAATTTGCAAAAATGGATAGCAATAAGGCACCAATATTCACAGAATTGCTGTTATCATTGCATTAACTAGCATATCAACATGTAGGAGTATTAGTATATTCAATACAACTTCCCTGAAATCCACATTGATTACATGCGTTGTAATCAGAACAGCTTCTAAGAATGGCTTACAGACTTCCTACTTTTAGATCTACTCCAAATGGGTCAATCAGAATATGGACTGCAGATAAGCTGTTTCGTATGCATATATATATATATATATATATATACATATCCTTTGTCATGGAAGTGATAACTTACTGTTGATCCAAGAATCACTGCATCTTTATCTAACCACAATGTCAGATGACTGATGAGATCAAAGCTGCCTGTCAACCACTGGCCAGCTGGGACAAAAAGCTTGGCACCTCCCTTATCAGCAAATGAATTGAGATAGAAAATAGCATTCTGGAAAGCTTTGGTGTTTAGAGTGACCCCATCTCCAACTGCACCAAATTCAGTAATAGAGACACTGTGAGGGCGAATAGCTGCAGAATTAGTGCGTTTGCACTGTGAACTGCCCCTGATAAGCCATGGAACATCACTGAACAGTGCAAGTACCAGAAGCACACCCACTAGCTGAAAGGAAAGAAGAAAGGTAAAAAAAAAAATCATAACCAAGAGAAATATGAGATCTGAATAAGGCCTTTTTTTCATTTTTCTCATTTTAACCTTTTTCATTATTAATTGTGTTGAGTAATGATGACTACTACACTCCAGATGGGCAATTTTTATAGCCTTGATCGTCTCACAAACAGAGAAATTAACCAAGGAGATAAAATAAAGAGAAAGGCAAATCAAGCAGACAACAGTATAAAACTAAAATAGGTAAAGATACTGAAATGTCCAGATTATGCACTTAAGAACAAATAAATGTATAGCTTACTAGTAAAACTCAACCGAAATGGCTCGAAGATTTCATTATATATATGGCATTAATGGGCAGAAGACCTAACTAGTTGAACTGCATTTTTCGGAGAAAAAAGAGAGAGAAACAATGCTTAAAAGCCAATTTACGATTTTTGCTCAATCAGATCCAGCAAATTTCTTTTTTTTTTTTTGTTAATTTTCTAGTGTACGTTCTGTTATCCATGGCTGAATTAAGCTGATTAAAGGGTCTGCTATGTATTTTCTTGTAATTCTATTCCAATTAATCTCCACAAAGTGTAGAAAAAAAAAAGGCACAATGAGAACAATAAACAAGAAGGACAACAAAAAAAAAAAATGATCAAGTAACTCACAGTAAAAGATATCCTCATATGACTGAAATCTGATGTTTCCGTTTAGAGGCCAGGCACCAAAAGAAAGCAGCTTGGTTTTCACCTTCCTTGGTAGGGCAAAACAGCCACCAACAAATTCCCTAAATAAGAAAGGAAGAAGCTTGATAAAGATGGGGCAGGGATCTTGATCACCAAGATCTCCCCCTAAGCTATATTGCAGGAGTGTGAGTCTGTGAGTGTGATTAGTGATTAGATATTGAGAGAAATCACCAACACCACCCAAAGAAGAAAAATCATTGACAATGACCGTTGCTGCCAGACAAAAATCAAGCAGTAGGACCCCCTCGTTCATTCACCTGCTCCTCCATTACTCCTTGCTCTCTCTCTCTCTCTCCTCTTTCTTCTTCAAGATTACACTCAGTAGCCAAAAACCTGGACACCCAAAAAAGCAAAAAAGAGGGAAAAACACTCGATGAAATCGAAGTTGGGTTGGTGTGCACCGTACAGTGATTAAGTTGAAGAATGGCGTGTGCAGGTTTTTAGGTATTATTCAGAGTGGAGTTCCCTCGGACGAACAGAGACAGAGAGAGATAAACAGAGCACTACGGAGCTAAGCTTGCATGGCAATTGGAACTGAGATGTCTGTCTGTCTCTCTGTCTCTCTCTCTCTCTCTCTCTCCGATGACAATTTAAAGATTTTTCAGTTAAAAAACCTTTGTAAACTCCGTCCTAAAACCGACTCCAATTTTCACTTGATAAATATTATTTTAAAATAATAATTAAAAATGAATACTTATCTTCTAATCTTGATCAGGAATTATGTGATTAATTTTATTCGTTTAATAAATTACAAAAATATTATCTTAATCCTTATCAATTTGCTGTTTATGTTTTGAGGTTACTTCCTTCTTATAGTATTCAGTTATAAAAAAAAATAATAATAATAATAATTGTGAAAAATATTGTTATCTCCTGAACGATGATGTTACATTCACGCTTTTGTGTTTTCTTGTAAATTTAAATATAGATTTGAATGATTTAAATTAAATTAAATAAAATAATTTAATTTCCATAATTGCACCTTCAAAAACAGTATTTTTGACATCAATATTCAAATTTAACATAAAATTAAATGAAATTAGCATAAAATGTGGAAGCTGAAAATTTAGATGACAAATTGTATGATAACTTTGTTAATAAATAAAAGAAAAATAATTAAGAAAATAATAAATATAAAAGAGTAGTGTTTAGGTGTGAAATAAGTAACAGCTGTATTTGCCATTGAATTGGCTTTCATTTTTCCATTTATGAAATCAACATATTTCGATAAATGAAAGCTTTAGTTTTGTTTAATTGCCTTTGGCCTTAACCAGAGCCAAAGCCAAAGCCAAAGCCATTAGTAAGAACCTGAAAAGCAAAAAGCAACAAAATTAATATAAGGTACTTAAGGATTAAAACCTTAAACCAGACAGGCATGAGGAATTTGTAAAGAGAAAGAAACAAGAAACTATGGCATAACCCACTAGCCATTAAGAAAAATTGTCGATAAAGAAGGGGACAAAGTAGTAGCCACTACAACAGTTTCTCCATTTTTTTACCAGCTAAGGTAGTATCCAATGCCCCCATTTGCCAAACACCTCGTCCTTCTGTAAAGCAATTTACTGATATCCTTGTCCTTAAAGCCCTCATAACTATAGGACCATATCATATACTTACTTCCCTTGCATAATCTGTTCCTTAAGACATTGTTTGTTCCGCATGCAATTCAACTCAAATACTCACTCATAACTTCTTTTCTTTTCTATGTTTTCTCACATCCCATAATCTCATTTGTCTCGTAAAGCATCTTTTCATTTCCATAATGGTAAATTCACATCTTAACCAATATGTGTGTATCACAGTCACATATAGCTGTAAACTATGGTTGAAAATATATAGTTGGACCAAATAAATACAAGTTAATGAATTGAACACACGTAATCATCCATCACTAATTATGGACGTTGATTGATTATAAGTCCCTTATAAGCTAATTAAATGCACATTTCAATTGCTTTTCGCATTCAAAATATTTATGAAGTGGTAACTTACCAATCCCAATTACAATTTAATTAATAAAAAAAATATAATATTAAAATTTCATTTAAAAACAAATAAGTAAAAAGACAACAATAAAACTAGAAGGAATCCACATATCAAATTAGTTAAATTAATAATTGAATTGAGTAATTTCTTAAAAAAAAATAATAATATGGGATAAAAACACATATAGGAAGCAACATATAACCTTTTTTTGTTGGTATACGCAATGTACATACATAAATAGAAAAAGGGGTCAATTCAAAGATAAAATAAATGGACCACACCAAACCAAACTCATTTGTCATTGGCATGTTAATAACTTCACAGTAAAGGACAACAATGGAGTATAAAGTAGAAGAAGCATCGCCATCTCATGTATCGTAAGAACTTCAACCTTGCATTTGGATTTTTCTTAATAACTATTTTGTATTAGTTTATATATAAATATTTGTTCAAGGCTTTCAGGTTGAGTACCATGGCCAGTCTCTTGGATTTTAGGTTTGCTTTGGTGGATTTATTTCTTAGCTTGGAAGAACATTAACATACGCCAAACCTAATCCATCCTATGACAAGTATGATATATACAAGTAACTGTACTTGAACAACTTTATTTTGCTGGAGAAAATTAGTAGTGGGAATAAGTAACATATCCCAAAAAGTATGGGATTTTCGTTGGAAGAAGAGAGTTGAAATGCTTGACATAGTGGCACATGCATTGCCCTTAACTCTATTACCTACCATTTATTGTCTTAGCTAAATTTGCTACAACCTTTAACTCTATTACCATCCCCCCCAATTTACGCAATTTCAGTCACATGCTATCTTCACCTTTTAATGGATTATTTTTGCAAAACAGAAATCAAGTGATAAGAAGGAGACACCTTATGCTCCTTCCATTAAAAAAACGATATCATTGTTTCAATTCAGGAACATCCTCTAACCAGGATTGAGGAGGAGGACCACTCTAAGTTTTTACATTAAATATTACAATTATTTTGACCTTTCAATAAACATATATAATTTGTACCACACAAAATTACATATATGTGTAAAAGAAAACGTACCATTTGGTCAGATCCCAATGAAAGGCTTTCCAAGACGAGCCAGGACTAGACTAGGGGGGGGACCATTTTCCTTTCATTGGATTTGGATGAATTTTCCCATTTTTCACTCTCTCCTGGCGATTGTATGGAGCAGAATTCAGGTCCACATTGGACGTATATGAGGCTTCGTGGGCCGCTCTTCTTGGGCCTGTAAGTGCCACTCGCCGACTCATTCGGGACATTTATCGAACAAGTAGCTCGCACTTGCAACATCGCAAAAGTAAACCCTGACGCTAAACCTCCTATCAGAATTGATACGCGACCATGGGAAACAAAAGCAGAGCTCCTAAAAGTGCTAAAGACTCCTTGAAGTCTGGTCTCGTTCCTCAACAACAAGAGTACGTGGGATTTTGTTTAGTTTACAGTTCCAGTCTTATTAAAAATCTTGACTCTCTGTGATCTTTTTGATCGTGCAGTTGCTACGAAGGGGAGCGTTTAGTTCGTTTGCTCAAACTAATCCTTGGGTAACATCACGAACGCTTTTCCTTTCCTTCCCCTCTCTGGATTTCAATTGTGGTTTTTGATATTGGTTTCATGTGTGACAGAGCAATTGAATCTGCAAAGCTTCTGGACGGAAATTCGCTGCCTGAGAAATTTTGGTTTAAGGTTGTTACGCTATTCCGATTCCTTCCTTCGTTTTATCTATTTTTTTTTCTGTTTGATATAGGGAAATAATGATACATCGTTTCGTATAGCAACGATTTGCCATTGGAGTCAATGAAGTGACTCGTGTTCTTGAACGGATGTCGCCCACGGCGGAGATGGAAGGCTCCAGTGAAAGGCCGCGGCCAATCATCTCTGCCCAGCATCACAAACCGGCCGCAGTTCATCTTCAGGTTAGTTACCGTTAGCTTTTTGAATCAGAATATGTGGCTGCCTCTGCTAAACAGTTTGGAAGTAAGTAGTCACCTAATTGAGTAATTAGGCCATACTGATAGCTCACGATTGCAACCCAAAATGGCTAACGAGGCATCTTCCAAGCTTGGCTTCATCGAGGAAGGTACCGGTGATCTTCATCAAAGATGACAAAAAGGGATCGTTGAGATTAGGTGAACTTGTTAACCTCAAAACAGCGATTGCCATTGGAGTAAAAGTTAAGGATCGTAACTTTTGACAATTTGGATTTGTATAATTCCTTCATTGAAAATTTGGTGGAGATTGATGATATTTCATTTCATGCAGGATAAAGGAAATTCTATAAATCTAATTGTGGAGGAAATTCTTAAAGGTGGCAATGAAGTGAACCTTCAAACAAATTGCCTGCAATATGCAGAGACCACCTAGCGCACCCTGTCAATCGGAGCTGCTGTTTTTGCAGGCATTGTTCTACATCAAAGCAAATCAGCAGGTGAGATCCAGGGGATTGCTCAAGGAAGTATCCAAGTTTTCTTTTTCCTTGATAAGAAAGCTGCTGTCAGGGCCAGGGTAGTGATTGCTGCTAGGAGAAGAGAGGGACATTTGAAATATTTTGAGATTTCATATTGTGAATGAAAAATATAATAATTTAGCCCTATGTAAATGTTACAATTCCTAGACTTCCCTAATTTTGAAGGTGTGGTTCCTCTGGTAATATTAAAAAAATATACCCTCCTAGTTTCCCATTTTTCGTATTAATCTCCTTAGGCACAGTCGAGATACATGATAGATGATTGCTATTTACCATTTGAAAGAACAAGATGATTCTCTGGATTGTTTCCATCCTTTGCAAAATTATAAGTTCTTGATTCATATGAGCCTCATGCACTAGCCTGGGGGCTTGCAGCTGAAGAGGCCTCAGCAGGATTAGCATTTTTCATACTACCTCTACCATTTGTGACAAGTTCGGCCGACTTCTCATTCTGGCTTTGCTCCTTACCCTTCTTTACCAGTACAGGTTGAAACTGCCAAAGAGAAGACAATAACAAAAATACGTACGTCAATGAGAAATAGGAAAGCATTTAAAACTGAGAAAAATGGTATTTCATATTTTTCATATTTGGGCTGGTGTGAACCTGATATATGGAGTATATAACATTTCTTCTTATCTGAGCCATCATATCCAAGAAGAGATTATAGCCTTCTAGCTTATACTCGATAAGTGGATCACGTTGTGCGTATCCGCGCAATCCTACAGCTTGCTGAACAAACTTGAGAGCCTGCAAGTGTTCCTTCCACAAGCGATCAATATTGCTCAAAATTAAGAATCTCTCGGCTTCAGTCATCAAGCCAGGTGCTTCTTGTTCCACAATATCCTACAACGCAATTAAAAAAAGAGTAGGGGAAATTCAAAACTTTCTGGAAAAAAAAAAGCAGAAGATGACCGCTAAGATAACAAAATTGGGGCACAGGACTGTTTTCTTTCACTTTTTTCATGATTCCACGTTCCATGCACATCATATGGCAGCAATTCAGTACAAACTCACTGGTAGATATTTACAGAAATGTTGGAGGCTGTTCCAGGGGAGAAACATCCGGGCCCTATTAATTTTAGGCAAGCCAGTACAAGAAGTGACATCCCATAAGGGGACAGGTCGTCTTACATTGTTCAAGCATGAATAGATGCATTAGCATGATTACGTTCATAATGCAGCAGAATCTCCCTCTCATTTCATAGAACAAACGTTAAATGGACTGAGATGTAGGGCTCCGTAATAAACAGGAAAATTCTTTCTTGAGCCAGTGAAAATAATATACGAACCCTTTTTTGCAAATATGCTTCACGACCTCGAAGACGAAGGTAATTCTGCAGGTCATCATAGCTTGAACACTTGCTTGTCAACAAATCAGGGGTCAAATCATTCAACAGGTAGCAGTACCTAAAATTATAAATTAATCGTAAAAGCTATGTTAAACAACTAACACCCATACCAAGATCGTACATATGTAGAAGCATCAATTGCTGATGTCACCCAAAAGTTTGATCCGTATAATAATTTGACAATGTTAAATTTAAGCACAAATGCTTTTCAAGAAAGAATAATACAGAAATAAAATTTGTCAGAACCAGTGCCCCAAGAAAGAACCAAACAGCTTTTCTGATTTATCACACAACTCATTTTTTGATCTTCATAATTGAGGAAGTATCTTACTGTTGAACTTTTGAAATGAGCTTTTCAAGATCCCAACTTTCCTTTGGTGCATCAGAACCAATATTTGCCTGCTCTAATAATACTAGTCAGAATATTTGAAACCAGATGCATATGCAGTAAACGACACAGATAAGAGATTAGATTATTAAAAAGAAATTTTTAAAATGACTCTTCTCAAATAAGTTACCTCTAAGATGTCATCCATTGTCAACTCAGCATATTCAATAATAAGAGATTGAAGATTGTCGGATTCAAGAGCTCGTCTTCTCTCTGTATACACACGATCTCTTTGGCTATTCAGGACTTCATCATACTCAAATAATTGTTTCCGAATGTCAAAAAAATAATTTTCGACTTTCCTCTGAGCTTCATCTAGTGCTTTTGTCAGCATCTTGGATTCAATGGGTAGGTCTTCAACTCTAAAAGCTCTCATCAATCCCTGTAAGTAGCAATATTAAGAATATTTTGGGCTATTAACACTATTTGTGAAGAAAAAGAAAAGAAAATAACAAACATATTTTACAGAAACATTAGCAACTAGAGTAGACAACTGCATTGCTGGCCTAACCTGGATTCTGTCACCGCCGAAAATCCTAAAAATGTTATCTTCAAGACTTAGGAAAAAGCGAGAACTTCCAGGATCCCCTTGGCGACCACTTCGACCACGAAGCTGTGCAGACACAACATACACAATTCAAACTGAAATTGTTCTCATGTGCCATCATGCAAAAATTTCCTCTTCAAACTAGAATGTGAAGTAAAGCATAAGCTAGTTGGAGTTCACACTTTTTAATTACAAATTACATAAAATATTGATCAATTTAACCTGATTATCAATCCGGCGTGATTCATGTCTTTCTGTACCAACCACATGAAGTCCACCAGCTGACACAACCTGCAAAAATATGGACATGAATTAAGTTAAAAGCAATAGTAATAGGTAAAATCAGGTAAAACATTATTCACAGGATAAAGCCAACCTTCTTCCTTTCTTCGTCAGTATAGACCTTATATTCTCTCACAATTTCTAGAAAGGCATTTCGCAGCTTGGCTATGACTTCATCTTGAGCAGGGCCCTAAAAGAAATGAAAACTATAATAACATTGCGGTGGAGTGGCTGGTGATTATTTTCTAATAAAAACATAGGAAGAAAATTGTTTATAAGGTCGTAAAAGTTTCTCACATCTAGACAAATTTTTTATTTGCAAATTTGATTTTCAATATAAAATTACTTTCCATTGTTCACACCTTTTCACAGGAGTAAGATAGGCGCTCCTCTGCTTCAAGTTCAGTCAATGATCTCTGGCCCCAAGTTTTTACAGCCAACTGGATAGCTTCCTCAGCCAAGTTAGTATTCTTATCAGTTAGCATGCACGGAAACAAATTTTCATTGACCTGGATTAATGAATTATATTATTAGATAACATCTATTAAAACCCAGTTTATATTCCAAAAAACTACAGCCAATTTCATATAGCAATATGGAAACTAACCTTCCACGTCTTCCTTGGAGGAAGTTTCTTAACTGATACAAAACCTCCTTCAGTTGGGTTAACAACTCTGTAACATTTGGATAACAGTAAAGGAAAAAAAAAAAAAAGAGAAAAGGAATAAACAGTGACAAACATGCACATCTAAATAGAGGTCGTCAGATAAGCAAAACTCAATGTAGAAAAAAAGAAAAATGAAGAAGCATAAGAGTACCTTATATCTGGAATGAGTTAATCCCATCACTGAAACGCCATTCAACGATGAGATTAATTCATTCCAGAAATAAGGTATTTGTAAATGATCAGACTCTACCTAGGCAGAATTCATGTCTGCAGATCATTCTCATATAACCAATCACAAAATGGGAATATTAAACTCAAGATTATTTACTTTCAATGACTTAATCTTGTCAGTTCAACCACAGAAATGAATGAATTGTAAAATGTAAAGAACAGACCAATCATTATGAAGTCCATAGATACCTTGGCATAAGCATCTCTCTTAGCTTCAATCTTGCCATAAATTCTGCATTTCCACCAAGAATAATATCAGTTCCACGACCTGCCATGTTTGTAGCAATTGTAACCGCCCCCAAGCGTCCACTCTGCGCTACAATCTCTGCTTCTCTCTCCACATTCTCTGGTTTTGCATTGAGAACCTTTAAGAAATTATATATTAATTTTCTCATCCATAGAACATAAATCTGTTAGGCTACAGTTTATTTTATTGATTCACACATGGTTGTTCATGTACATTTCAATTATCCAAGTTCCACTTCAATCCCACAAAATCAACAATTCTTCACCTCATGAGGAATTCCAGCTTCATGTAATTGTTCTGACAGTGCATCACTCTGCTCAACACTTGTTGTGCCAACAAGCACTGGTTGACCTGTTTTGTGCATTCTAGAGATCTCCACCACAACTGCCCGCCATTTCCCACTAGTTGCCCTGAAAACTACATCAGATTCATCCTGGGACGGAAATAAAATGATAAGAAAACTGGAAGGCACTAAAATATTCAAAAAAAAGTTATGCACTAAATAAAGCCCACTTATATATACCAAAAACTTAACACAGTTCCAAACTGAAGATAACAAAGGTAAAATCACCCTTTTTCTTACAGAGATTTGTTAATTCTCATACCAAGCAAGAGATTGTAAATTAATTTCTACTCCTGTTTAATTGTCTTCCACATCTAGGATCTTTAATTCTTGTCACAACGATAACCAACCTGATTCCAGATTAATATGGATATTGTAGAAGATACCTTTCTTATCATGGGCTTGTTTGTAGGCACAATTGTAACTTTAAGTTTGTATATACTTTCAAATTCTGTGCTCTCAGTTGCTGCAGTGCCAGTCATTCCACAAAGTTTTGGGAACTGTAGATATAAAAAGCATTACAAGTTAAAAGTTTATGTCAAAACCACTGCATCTGGTGATCTTGAAGATAAAAATATCCCTACCTGGAGAAAGAAGTTTTGGTAACTAATAGAAGCCAGGGTTACAGTTTCATTTTGGATGGGCAAACCCTCTTTTGCTTCAACTGCTTGGTGGAGTCCATCACTCCATCTTCTCCCCTGACAGAAATAAGAAAGTTTCAAATTCATTGTGACTTCAGTCATCAATGACTTTTTATCAATATTTTACTGCATATAATACTTCTGATGGAAAATGATAACATAAATACCAATGACATAAATAATTTCACTACACCTGCATCACTCGTCCTGTAAATTCGTCCACAATAAGCACCTCCTTGCCACGTATGATATAGTTAACATCTTTAAGAAATAACTCTTTTGCTTTTATTGCATTCAGAATATACAATGCCCACTGTTCTCGGGGATCATACATGTCTTTTACATCCAAAATTTCTTCAGCATCCTCATAACCCTGTTCTGTGAGAAGAACTGTTTTCTGCTTCTCATCCACCTGCAAGAACAGACTTGGTAAGAAAATGAAACTCAAATACGAGGATTAACTTAGAAAACAAAGTATAGTCGATAACACTACCTATAGTTAGTTGGTTTAAGTAAAAAAGTGACAACAGTGGAAGTCTTACAGTGTAATGGATATCTCGTTCAAAAGCTTTGGCTATTTTTGCAGCCTTGTAATATCGATCACTAGGTTTCTCTGCAGGTCCAGATATGATGAGAGGAGTTCTTGCTTCATCAATGAGGATGGAATCAACTTCATCAATTATACAGTAATTGAAACTTCTCAAGACAAGCTCCTCAACACTCTGTAGATGTCAGAAAAAAGAAAAATTATCCAGGATGGAAAGATATCCAGCAAGCTCTTCAATGCATGAATCAAGACAATTACAGTAAATTATCAGAGATAATTTAGTATAAAATGCAAGAATTACTTTCCGTGGCAAGATTATCTCTCAAGAAATCAAAACCAAGCTCACTGTTGGTGACGTATGTGATGTCACACAAATAATTCTCCCTTCTTTGTTCACTTGTCATGTTTTCTGCATATAAAAGATGCTGTTAGATTGCCACGCCAACAATAAAATCACAACCCAATTTGCAAAAGCAATAACCAAATATAAAAGGAAAAATATAAGGCACAATGAAGTGGCAATGAACAAAAAGAGGTATGCACATGCATATGCAAGTAGCAACAAATGGAACAAAAGCATATATCTAAATATCTTACCAGATACCTACATAAACATATGTATGTGCATGCCTACATAACTGCCCAGATTGAAACAAACATATACGTAGTAGACAAATACAGAGGTATGTGACATACGTTGGATTAGGCCAACCTTCAAACCAAGAAAGCGGGGAACTTGACCAACCCATTCACAATCTCTCCGTGCCAAATAATCATTGACAGTCACAACATGAACTCCTTTACCACTTAAAGCATTCAAATAAGCTGGTAAGATGGCAACAAGTGTCTTTCCCTCTCCAGTCCTCATTTCAGCAATTTCTCCCTTGTGAAGAACCATGCCACCTACATAACATAAAATCATTTTATAGTAATGCAAAGATAGATTGGGGTTCAAGATTCCTATTTGAACAAATGCCGAGACACTATGTATACCAGTAAACAGAAATTTCACTTTACCACTTTGCTGAGAGTTTACAAATGTTACCAAAAGATTTCCTACTTATATTGACTGCATCACTGCATGCTATCCAATTATTTGATAACATACTTCCTCTACTACAGACCCAATAAGAGTAACAATAACAACAATAAAGGAATATTCACTAAAGCTAGAAGAGGCACCGTTTTCATGAAGACCTTACCTATCAGTTGCACATCAAAGGGACGAAGCCCTAAGACCCTCTTGGAAGCCTCCCTTACAACGGCAAATGCTTCCTGAAATACATTTTTTTAGTCTCATAAGCAAATGGAAGTACTTTTAGAGTGGTTCATTCAGCTATGAAACAAGAAGTAAATATGTGTGATAGTTATCACTGCAGGTGCATTTAACAATCAAGTTCAAAGCAACCCCTTCCAAACATTGAATAATTAAGAATCACCAGTAAAAAAGTTACAATTAAATAGCAACCAAAAGCTTACAGGTAAAAGAGAATCCAAGGATTCACCCATTTGGGCACGCTCCTTCAACGCAGAAGTCATTTGCCTGAGTTCCGAATCAGGCAATGCAGACATCTGAGCTTCGAATCCATTAATAAGGGTAACAGTTGGAGCATACTGCTGCCTCGTGGACTCCCCAGTATCCGTCCCTTTAAACATCCCACCCAGAAAACCTCCGAGTGAAGCCATTGCAAGCATCCTGCGCCTTCTATTAATCCCCAATTTGGAAGTCTTAGCTGAAGAAGGGAAGATTGGAGGTGATTTGG
>CAOGCB010857136.1:0-10038 GCA_948266635.1 Cnidoscolus chayamansa | reverse complement strand
TTCTTCTTCTTTCCGTTTTGGCTCTCCATTGTATATGAAATGTACCTTCATATTCTGTTTGCACTTCGTGACAAGCTTTTTGTTTCTTCTTACGATTCTTAGGTTTATTCCAAATGGTTAGATTATGCAAAATCTGATCTTTGAAACGCTGTCGTCTTTTACCTTTTCTTCCCTCCACTCTCTCTGATAGATTTTATCCTTCGTATGGCGATGGATGGATAGCTGTTTTTCGATTATATAATCTGCATTTTATATTCTCCTTTTGAGAATGTTTAATGAATTTCATGTGGACTATGTTTCTGAAGATTACAGATTAGGAATTTAATTAATTATTAATTATTTGGTAGTAGTTGATCTGATTGCGTTTGCAGTTGGTTGCTGAAAACCCCAGTTTGTGAATTTGGGGAAAGGATTTTTATGAGTTTACTATGAGAGGGCGTCATGTGGATGTTGTTTCCTCGACGTACAAGCGTGTTCTTTCGAGAGACATCATTAATAATGCCTATGATAGAGAAGAAAGCTCAGGTGTGTGCTTAAATTTCTTTTTGTTATCCTCAATTTGAAGTTTCAATCCGTTAAAAGCACTTAATATTATATGCTTGGAAGGGTTTGATCTTTTACTAGATGGAAAATTTTTACTTTGCTTTATCGAAGCTTATTTTCCAATTGGAGGTTCATTCAGTGCGAAAAAAAAAAATCACATTTCTTTTGGGATAGCTTGATTTTATTTATTATTTTAATGCGATGACGTGGAGTGTGAGTTGTCCTTCCAATCTAAAAAGACACTGGCGTTGTACTTGGTATGAGTGCATTATGTAATAAAATTTCTACAAGTTGCTTGGTATGAGGATTTTCTATATCATTATGTTTTCTCTACGTTTTACTGTCATTTATCGCATGAATAGCATTTAACTTCTACACACTAATTCAGTAATCCTCGTATATAAATCCACAATTGGTCTGATTTCTGTTGGAGACTGTAGTACATTTGCTGAGTGGAACAGGCAAGGATACTAGCAGACATTCTTGGAAGCGCTCTTTGGTGCATGTACTGGTGGCAACCCTTTCTTCTTTCTTGTTTGGCTACCATATAGGGTATGTGTTTTTAGAAATTCATTCTTCATTTGTTCTCATTTTATTGTTTCAATATTTCACAAGTGCTAGTTTTTTTTTTTTTTTTTGGGTTGCTAATACAGCGTAGTTAATGAGACACTGGAAAGTATTTCTGTGGACCTCAGCTTTAGTGGGAATACCATGGCTGAAGGTATGTTATACGATGACTCAGCATTTTGTTTTATACGTGGATTTTGAGAAATTACTCTAATATGTTATTTTAAATCAAATATAGGTTTAGTTGTAAGTACATGCCTAGGTGGTGCTTTTATTGGATCTATATTCAGTGGCTGGATTGCAGATGGGATTGGCCGGCGCAGGGCTTTGCAGCTGTGTGCTTTACCCATGATAATCGGGACTTCAATGAGGTGTTTGCTTGTGGGCTGATATCTGTCATCTGTCCAAATTTTGATATTTGTTAGTAGCTATCAGAATGTTCAATCTATATATTTGTAGCAAATTATTATCTACTATTGAGAAGAAATAAAGTTCTTATTTAGTGAGAATTTTATGAAACGATGTACAATATCTTAACTATAAAATCAGGGGTCTCTATCATCTATAAAAACATTACATTGTTTTGGAATTGCGGTTTGTTTGAGTCTGTAAGTTTCATCAGTGAAAATTAGGTGCCCAATGGAATCAGGTCTCTCCCTCTCTCTCTCTGAACGTACATATGTGTGTGTTTCTGTCCGAGTGTGTTTATTATGTAGTGTATATCATCTTGGAAGATAATGTTTGGAGTCCATTCACGTTGCAAGTCTGTCTTTTTCTTGGTTTAGCTCAAAAAATCTTCAAGTCTCAAAGTTGTATTACTTCGACATATCAAGAAATCAAGGAAGAATCATTTCACGAATTGCATTAGTCTGTTTCTTTCCCTTATTTTAGATTATATGCCTGATAATTTCCTTGGGGATACTCATGTATATTTATTAGTATTCAATTATTAATATGTTGTCCCTGTATGCTTATGGAGCTATTCAAATATAAAATTGCAGTGCAACAACAAAAGATCTATGGGGTATGCTTCTGGGAAGGTTTTTTATTGGAACTGGGATGGGCATTGGCCCACCTGTTACCGCTCTCTATGTGTCAGAGGTAAGAGAAGTTTTTGTATTTTAATTTTTTTTTAATGTGTTAGTTAACTGCGAGGCTTCCTTCTCCTTTTGTTCCCCTCCGAATATATTTTCTTTCTGTTGATTAATCAATAACACAAACAAGCAGGTTTCACCAGCTCATGTAAGAGGAACTTATGGTAGCTTGACACAAATTGCAACATCTCTAGGAATTATGGCGTCACTGTTCATTGGAATTCCAGCAAGAAAAACTTTGGGTTGGTAAGATTTCTTGACAGGAGATTGAAAAATTAAATGATCACACAAACTTATTAAGACATGTTGATTTTGACTGTATTTAAAACAATAATTATTTTTCTCAGGTGGCGCATATGTTTTTGGATATCTGCTGTTCCTGCTGCAGCCCTTGCTCTTTTCATGGAGTTTTGTGCTGAGAGTCCTCATTGGCTTTTAAAGGTTATTTGGTCTCAGCTTTAGAAAATTTGCATCTTAAACAATGTTTTTTCCCTAAGGTATAGGGGACATGGTTGAACTTCATATGGTTCTACCAACTCTTTGGATTCCAAATATGAATGTATCTACTTATATGACCACACAATGTTGCTTTAAACAACGGTTGAAATTTCTTTCTGGTGTTACAAATCTACATTCAGTATCCATCAGAAATCTCATCATCTCTGTCATAGTATGGGCCATCAGTTGAGCAGAAGGTCCCACTGAATTTTGTTCCAAATATGGATGTACAGAATATATGTAACCACACAGAATATATAATTGCTTAAAACAGCATTTTAGGATGAGGATCTACATACAATTCAAGGAAATGCATTCATTTTTAAAAATAAGTTATTGTTTAGATATTATCATCAGAGAGATACTTAAATGTAATCTCAGCTCAAACCTCAAAAACTTGATGGCTTAAATTTTCAGAGTAAATGGTTATTTGGCATAGTACTGAAAATCAGGTTGTCTAATTTGCTTCGGATCTTATTTGATTCTAATGAAAGTGACTAGGTGATATATCTTGGATGAAATGTATTATAAAATCAGCATAGTAATATAAGAAGATATCGTGTTTGCTGCTCAGCGCTTGTGTAGACGATCAGAACATGTGCAAAATGCATGGCTCATTTAATAACTCTGATGTGAAGGAATCTTGAGTATATATTTATGGGAGTGATTATAACATATTCTTCTGGAAAATGGCTCAGAGGGGAAGAGGTGCTGAGGCTGAAACTGAGTTTGAGAAGCTTTTAGGAGGATCACATGTCAAATCTGCAATGGCTGAATTGTCAAAGTCAGAAAGAGGAGATGATGCAGATAAAGTTAAGTTATCAGAGTTGCTCTACGGTCGTCATTTTAAAGGTAAGTGTGTGTGTGTGTGTGTGTTTGTTTCTTTTGTGTGTTGAATTTAAATATCAGTTTCATTCTAGGTAATTACTTTCAATTTCCCTATTTGCAGTGGTTTTCATTGGGTCTGCACTTTTTGTCTTACAACAGCTATCTGGCATAAATGCCATATTCTATTTCTCATCAACTGTCTTTAAAAGCACTGGTGTTCCCTCCGATTTTGCAAACATATGTGTTGGAATTTGCAACCTGTTGGGTATAGAAGTTTTATCCCTAGACATCTTTATTTATAAATCATGGTTTGGCTGTTCTTCTAATCACTTTATATTTCATCAGGTTCAGTAATTGCAATGCTTTTGATGGATACACTAGGAAGAAAGGTGCTGCTGATAGGGAGTTTTTCTGGAATGGTAAGGAATTTCTCTTCTTTTTTCTGTTGTGCGGAAATTGCTATCAATATATTTATAACCTAGGATAAATGGAGAATTTGGAGATAATCCTACTAATTTATTCTTTTCCTATGAAGTGGATGTTCTTGGGACTCATTCCACACTCTTACAG
The DNA here is from genome assembly GCA_948266635.1 of Cnidoscolus chayamansa. Classification (NCBI taxonomy): domain Eukaryota; kingdom Viridiplantae; phylum Streptophyta; class Magnoliopsida; order Malpighiales; family Euphorbiaceae; genus Cnidoscolus; species Cnidoscolus chayamansa. Next base: position 5,938 of record CAOGCB010857136.1, on the reverse strand, counting down.
TTACAACTTTTTGTGGATAAGTATTTAACTGAGGCCCATCATTCGCTTTAAAGTTTCCAGAATAAGTTGCCTATCCAATGGAATTATAAAGTTATCTGTTATCTTTGTTTGCAATGACCTTAAACAGAAAATAAATGGTCTTAGGTTTGTGAGCAGCGACAATTTTCCTGATAGAGAAACACATGAAATCAGAAGTCGTGAGATGAGATTATGAATTATGATATAAGTTTGTTGGAACTACGCCAGATATGACTGTTTTTATATGTTAGTTCTGTATTTGCTTCTGCAGCTGCCTTAATGCGGAGGCAAATATCTTACAGTGATTTATGATGTTCATTTCATGCCACATTTTTCACTTTGCAAAATAAAATGTTGATATCTTGTTGGCCTTAACTTTTTGCATTCTGCTATACAGACAGTGTCAACGGGTCTTCAAGCTATTGCAGCTAGTTCATTCGTGCCGAGCACTGCAGCAACATTTCTATCTGTTGGAGGCATGCTAATGCAAGTAGTCAATCCTCCATATATTGTACAGAAAAGATAAGAATATATATGAACCTAAATAAACCAAGCTTACGAGAGCTTGATCACTAATTTAAGACGGTTCATATCCATAGGTATCATGAGTTAATGAGAATGGAGTGATTGCATCTGTTAGAACAAGACATCATTCTAAAATTGATTAGATAACTTGGCTGAGCAGAGTTGTATGCATGAGATGCTTAGTAAATGTATTACTCTAATATTTTATTACTAAATAAAAAAAATGTGCAAATTGTGTTAGAAGTGATTTGAAATTAGCATTGGAAGCCTCTCTGCTCTCTTGATATTCACTCTTCCTGGCTTGCACTTGAAACATGAAACTGATGATACAGGTTTGTCTTGACATTTGCTCTTGGTGCTGGTCCTGTCCCTAGTCTACTCATGTCAGAAATATTGCCAAGTCGAATTAGAGCAAAGGCAATGGCTGTTTGCTTGACCTTGCATTGGGTAATTGTCTTATGCTGCTCTTCTTGTTATGGTTTCAATTTTCCCATTTCTTTCTACCACAATACAAATGCCCAATACACCATGTTATTCTCTGAATTTTAATTATTGATTTGTGAATTGGATTCCTCAAATACACATGGATGAAGTCTACATCTTTTTAGGATTTGCCTTTACTTCCGTGTTAGATTTTGTTTTTATTCTCTCAGAACTTGTGTGATACAACCTTTCGCATGTCTAACAGGTTATAAATTTCTTTGTTGGTCTATTATTTCTGCGTTTACTGGAGCAAATTGGGCCCCTAGTCTTGTATACGGTATTTGGTAGCTTTTGTTTTGTGGCAGTGATTTTTGTGAAGAAGAATGTGTTTGAAACTAAAGGAAAATCACTACAAGAAATTGAGATTGCACTTCTGCCATCAGATTAAAGGTACATGTTTTCTTCTATGTATCCATTATGGTGTGAACTCAATTTGGGCAGCTAAAAGCTTTTACTATGCTCTTTAATAAAGTGAGGAATTATCTGAGGATTTACTAATAATTATAAAACGAAATTGGGCAGGCATACATTTATAAGGCTTTTTGTCATATTAAAGTTTAGTTCATTATTCAGTGCCTGAAATTTTCTGCAGAACAGTGAACTGAAAATTGCTGAAAGCATCCTAATCATGTTCATTGATTGGCAATCGCAGGAGAAGATCATGTCTTGTGGTTTCTGTAGAATTTAGAGAAAACATGCATCGCTTGAAATCCTGTTTTACCGCTAACATTTTGTGAGCATAAAGGTGTTTCCTAATATGGAGATGATTAAAGCAATGTCATGTGTCATCTGACAAATTCCCCTCTGCTTGTGAAATCGGAACCGAAGTTGGTTTGTGTAATTTTTTTGTTTTTTCCCCAAAGAGAATCATAAAAGAATTCATTGATGGAAGCTTAGTACAGGCAGGCCCAAGGCTTTCACAACAGTAGGCACAAGCTTAGCTACTTCAAAATGGGGGAATTCTTACTCCAGAATTGCCCAAAGTGTTCAATCCTGAAAAAATCATCAGGGGAGGTTGACAATTTGCATTATGTGAAAAATAAAATAAATTTGGATTGGATTTCAAAGTTGAAGAGTCTTAGATTTCAGGAATTAACACATGAGAAATGTAAATTTAAAGAAGATAAAACAAATGGCAAAGCTATTGATACACTTGAATAAGGTTATCAAGACTACGCTTTATATGTACAAAGGTTCTCAAATCCCATGTATTCGTGGTTTTCAATCTTCACTATCATGTCTTCTATACCAACCCCACCTGTTTGGAAAGAAAAAGAAAACACTAACTTAAAAACAGACAAAAAAAAACCCAACTTCCAATGTCATCATCAAGATAACAAAAGTTCACAGAACCAAAAAAAAATCGTAATGACACATACCTAGTGATATTGCACTCACAAAAATAGTGAATGACAGAATAAAGATGATTAGAGATGCTCTCCCAAATATACTGATAAGGTTTCTTACAACATGCTGACCTACCAAGGCGGCGAGAGTTGTCACAGCGACAAAGTATAGCGCTGTGTATACGTAACAGAATAATAAATACACATACAATGAATTGTGTAAACAGAGTACATGTTCTTTTGCCAATGCTATTAGAAATCGTAATTCATGTTGTGTTAATAAGCTTTTTAAGAAGAATATTGTTGACAGACAATATAACTCACCATAAGGAACTGGAAAACGTTTCAAGAGATAGTACTCTATAACAGACATGGATGCAGAAAATGTCATGGCGAATGTAGCTGTGGCACTTGACACCTATATGAAAGCTTTCAAGTAGTCAGATCAGCTCACGGATTTATAGAATTACTCAGTCATTCTATAACAATCTCCTGTATTTTAAGTTCTTGATGTGATCAATTCTTACGAGTTTGAATCAGGACTTTTCACTAAATCAAATGCCTTCTATTTTCTGCTAGGGAAAGAAGGCAATCTGTTTCCTTTCACTCAAAATGGACTTTGATGATGCCATTTGACATTAATCAACCATCAAACACCAAATTAATCATTAATCATAACAATGTAGAGAAGTATGAAATATACCTGCGGAGGGACTCCCAAATCCAGAAAAAGTGGCCCCAAAATGAATCCTCCACCGAGACCAAGCAACCCACCAACCATACCAGCCAATATTCCACAGCAACAATAAAGAACCAACTGGTGTACTTTCCAATTTGTGCCTACCTCTCCCTTTGATGCTATTTTCCTCCGTCCTTTGTACAAGCTAACTGCCTGATATGAAGAAACTCCAAGAGCAACTGGAATCTGAAAAGCAAGAGGAAAAAAAAAATCAGTTTTGACACTCAAAAAGCTCATAACTCATTCTGACACTGTCTTCTCCCAAAGCTTAATTGTGATCTTAAATATTGCCTCCAAAAATAGAAGAATAGTATAACTTCTTTATTATTATCATAATCAATGTACCTGCATTAGATTGCAAGCCCAATATGCCGCTGAACAAGTGATTGTATTGTTCTGCAGCCAATAGGAAAATGTTATCTCATTAGTCTAGAACTAAGGCCAAAACACATGTTCTTTTATAAATAACCAGGGCATAGACTAAGACCTTAGTGATCTCCAATGTAAGGATAATCAACCAGACAGCAAAGAGAATTCCAAGTTCCTTCCATTGAACATTCTCAAGAACAGAAACCTGAAATGGATATGGAAATCAGTTACAAAAACTGCAACTCTTTTCAAAAGAAGACTGTAAATTAATTGAAAGGCAGACAGACCATATGTATGCTCACCTCTTCTCTTTTCAAATACATGGATTCTGGTCCTGCACCATTGCTTGGACCTCCAGGAAGAGGTTTGTAGCCAACTTCCACACTACCATAACCTGATTAAAGAGCAAATTAGCCTGAAAGAAAGATATCTAAGATATCCAAGTTGCCAAATGTATAAACGCTAAAATTAGATGTATCATTTGTCAACTTACCATATGATGCCAATCGTCTAGCTGCTTCCTAAAAAATAAAAAATATGTGAGATACATTATTGGAGAAATTAACTTGAATCAGTATTTGCTTATTTCATCTAAAATGTTTCACCACCTTTTTTATTATGGTTTCTTTTTTCCATGTTTCAACACCTTTGAAGAAAGCCTTAATTGATGTGACTGCAAAAGATAGTAGATTAGCAAATAAGTCCAAAAAATTACTGTTCAACTGGAAAATGCTACCAACTTTAGATTTAAAAGAATTTTAGTAACTTTTATCATCACATGGTTGTACTTGTGAATTTAGAGTTAAACTAATAAATTATCACAATCCAACAGTAACATTATGTTAATTTCTATTGCCAATTTAAAGAATTGTTACCTAAGAAGAGGATGATTAGCAGAACTGTGATCATCCAGTCAGCAAAAATCACATTGAACATGACACCTATGCTGATTCCCAGCAACAACATCGGTTGAAACAACAGTGCCAAGTCATAGTCAATTATGGGCAAATCAAGTGTAGGATGCCTAAGCTTTAAATTGTAATAAACTGTTGAGGCAGCTGCACCCGTAATCATACCTGAGATAAAAACAAAAAAAGTCAATTGCTCCATGATTCTTCATTGGAACAGCAGAGGTCAATAAGCAGACAAGCATTGCAGTTTTTTGGATGGTATTTGTAAGAGCTAGGCAAAAAAGAAAGCCATCCAAAATGGGCAAAGATTTTGTCTTATTTTATTTTTAAGTTACAGATCTCTACGGTATTGAGTTTTTTTTTTGTTTGACTTCCTAAGCATCTTTAATCAAGAAGAAAACTAATATAGATCAGAAATCCATAGCAGATAGTAAGAATGTTCTCACATTTCGATATTGCAGTTGATGATTTTGCATCAAACCCAATAATCAAGGTGAGCATGGGAACAAAAATACCACCCCCACCAACACCTCCCACACTCCCAAATGCTGCTGCAAAGAATCCAATTACGCTACCCACTACAATTTGCCAGCCAAATTTCATTTCCTGTGAATCCAGTGTCAGAAATCATAATCCTTATCATATGATACAATACAATGGCTTCAACAAAAAACAAAAACGAGGGGGAAAAAAAAAAAAAAACTAGAGGATCTCATCCAGTGTATTGCAGAGTGCAACTGGTAGCATATAGGGACAAAAGAAAAAGAAATCTTCACAAACAAATTCTTTTTGGGAATTTGGTTTTTCAACACCTGAAAACCATAACGAGAGATCCCAAATAATGAAAATCAAGAGTTTGGAGACCCCATTTTCCTTGCTTGTCCTGTATTTTCTAAGCAACCAAACAGAAAATAAGCAACAAAATCTATTAAAGAAAGGATAGGGAAGTGAACTTACGGGCCAAACAGGTTTATAACCCAGTGGACCTTTGAGTAGCCTGGTCATGAAACTACTTTCAAGCTCTTCACTCTCATTGTCACGTGAAATTTCTTGTTCCAATCTTGCCTGTGCTATAACAATCATGGAAGCTACACCAAGAAAACAGACAAAAATTGCTCCAGCCGACCTCAGACTCGAACCCCTCCATGGCGATCCAAATCCAGCCATCAAAACTAGCACCACCCTCTCTGTTTCTCTCTCTAAGTACCTAAAAAACTTGAGGTCAACCCCAGAAGTGAATAAAACTCAAAACTGAAGACGACCCAGTTGCTGGCTAGAGTGGTCTTTTCATTACGAGTATTATATTGAACATGCAGGAGACGAGAAGAGAGTCTACACCTGCACCGGGACGCTGTCTAAGCTAAGCCAAAAAAACTTACAGTAGCTCACACGCTTACATATTCCAGGAACCGGACGGTACTGGTTGGTGCCACCTCATTCTTAATTTTATTATTATTTATTTTCTCTGTTTTAATAATATTAATTCTGTAATTTAAAAATAATTATTAATTAATTCTTTTTGTCATTTAAATTAAATTTATTTTTTT
>CAOGCB010857100.1:0-12930 GCA_948266635.1 Cnidoscolus chayamansa | reverse complement strand
TAAAATACTTCCAGTGTCGGCGAAGTCACGTCAGCAATCACCACCCGGACTCCACGTCACCACCACATACGCTCCTGGCATGCCACGCTTTACAACGTGCCTTGAAGACGACACCGTCTAGTTGCAACGGCAAAGTACTCATCCTATAAGTGGAACGACGCGTCGACGTTTTACGTGGCAGAATCGGAAAGAAGAAGGAATATTATGTCGATAATATTTTAGTTAGCCGATTCAACTAAATAAGAATTTCACGAAAGAGAAATCTCTTTGCATTGGTCCTCTAAATGCTTTCATTGATTGTTTGTTTTTCTTCTACAAGTCCTCGATTTGTACATCCTGTTTCTTTTCCACTGTGACTCAACATTGATATTTTCCCTGTCTGGTTTTCTCACTAACCAAACAGAAAATAAACTTTCTTTCTCTTGTATTTTATTAGGGTTTTTGTCTTGATAAAGATGACTTATTACGAGGATGACAGGGTGGCGCCACAGCTGAGGACGCGAGTGGAGACTCATAGTGATGATGAGGGTGATAACAGAGGGGAGTTTGTGAAATTGAGAGATTGTGAGGTGGAGGAATGTGGGCTTATTGCGTCAACAGAAGGGTCTAGTTTCTGGCTCTGGAGATGGAGAGGGTCGGTTGTATGGTACTGGGTCAAGTTGGCTGTTTTGTTTACTTGTTTGGGATTGTTGGCTGCTGTTTTCCTCAAATGGGTTGGCCCATATTTCATGGACAAGGTTACTTTCGATCATTAATCTTTAATGCTTTTTTTGGTTGAAATGATGCCTGTTTTTTATGAGTTGGAGATTGAAACATTTCCCGTTTCAGATGATCATTGCTTTCAGTTATTAATTTTTATACTTGTTTGGGATTGTGTTCAAATGATATTTTTTGTTTTCTAATATGTTTGAAGTATGCATTCTATTTGGCGATGTGGCTTTAATCTGTTTTGTTTTCCTCTACACTTTCTTATTCTGGTACTAATTCTCTCAAAAGTCTATTGATAAATTTGGTTGTGGTTGATTTACTTGTATGCTTAGGGTTCAGTTAGGGCATTATTAGTTCTGGGTTTTGTTGAATGTAGTTGATTCTTATTTTCTGATTTTGTTTTATCTTTGTCATGGTTTCTATTGGTATTGTAATGTATAATTGAGACTATTGATATGGGCAGCGGCTTTTATTTTCAAATTGCATCTAATTGTTGTTATTTTGATCTTTGTTGAATTACTTAGATATGCGTAGTTACCTCTTAGAATTGGGGCCTAAATATTGTCAATTGTTTAAAGTCAGTCTATGAATATTGCTCAAGTAGTTCTTTTTTTTCTCCCAAATTTATGATCTTAGGCTTTTTTCTGGTGCCTTTGATGATCCAACTAGATGCATAGATGATAGTACGAAAGGAGCATGATTAGACTGGTTTGCATGTGTGCACTAATCTAAAACCAGCTAAAAATGCTAGAAGCTTAAAATCATCTGTCGGATATTCATGCATATTTAAAGCTGATCAATTTTTAACTAATAAGTTTACAGGAGCTTATCCCTATCATTAATTGGGAGACAACAACTTTTAGCACTCCAGTTCTGGCAGTTCTTCTGTTTGCTTCTGTGGCATTGTTCCCCACCCTGCTGTTACCTTCTACACCTTCTATGTGGGTTGCTGGGATGACATTTGGTTATGGCTTTGGATTCCTACTAATTATATCTGCAGCAGCTCTGGGTGTATCACTTCCGTATTTTATTGGCTCACTGTTCCTTCATAAAATTCAAGTCTGAATCTTAAACTAATCTTCATGTTTAGTTATTTACACCTTCTGTAAATTTTCTATGCCTAATATATTTCCACAATACTTGTTGCAGGGGTGGTTAGAAAAATATCCAAAGAAAGCTGCTGTCTTAAGAGCAGCTGGTGAAGGAAACTGGTTTCATCAGTTTCGAGCAGTAACATTAATCAGGATTTCTCCATTTCCATATATTTTATATAACTATTGTGCTGTTGCTACTAATGTTAAGTATGGTCCTTACATCTTAGGATCATTGGTAGGACTGGTTCCAGAGATTTTTGTTGCAATCTACACGTAAGAACTCTGACTCTATCAAGTGCTTTTTTTTTGCCAAAGAAACTTATATGCATGTGTTTTTATGTATGTCTTAAAGCATAGGGTTCGACCATAATATGTCTGTCTAGCTCTTCAGTATGTTGCATGCAAAATTCCTAGGTGTTTTAACACCTCAAAAAAAAAACATTGGTTCCTTTTGGGAGAAGTGGATTTTATGGGTATATTTCAGATTTTTACGGTTTGCTTGAACTGCCAATTATGTTGCCCAGGTTTGGGTTGAGCATCACTTATTAGCAACTATGTTAGTTTTGCATAAAAGAGCATGTGTTGGTCAGATAGGTATTTCTTGTCATATGAATTCATTTAAGTATGCATGTTGAAACTATGCAACATATTATCTTGTTTGGTGTTACGCTTTGCCCTCTCTAATTTAAACACCATTGGAAAATGAATTTATAAATAGTGAGTTACCAAGACTAGATCCAAAATTTTAACCACTCAACAATGGGGTAACTCCAGTTAGATGTTTTAGAGGTCTATCAGAAGCATGGTTGTGGAAGACTATGCCTTCATATCACTTGAAAACCTTTGAATAAGATGCTATCACATTGTCATTTAAGGGCTTTCATCAATGCATCTGATCCTTGACCAAAAATTTTGTGAGAAAGTGAAACTCACTCGTTGCTTTCTCTCTCTTGCTTGATTACCTAATGTCCTCTTACCTGCCACAAAAAATAAAGCATAAATGATACTGGACTCTCACTCACCAATAATTCCTGAAGTTACCTGATCTTTTTTTCAACATCACTTGACCACTATCCACACGGTTCCATTCTCCTCTTTAACTTTCAAAATAAAATTTTATTAGTGGGTTTAAACTATATCTTCTAGAGAAACAGTGAATAGCTTCCTTCCAATGGCTATGTCTCTTAAAACTATACTTTTTGTTGCCCGCCAAGCATATGCCTGCATCATAGCAGATACCAGCATTGCGTCTATGCTAGCATTGAGCTCAATAGATTACTGGAGCACTAGTGGGGTGCTAAACTATTGGATACAGGGCCATGAATTTTGGTTTTATGTCAGCTTGTACTTGATGTGGGACACAGCGTGACTCCAAGTGCTAAATGGATAGATAATATAAGGAGGTAAATGCTGATGCCAGAGTTTATATTTTTGAGTTTTGAGCTGTACCTGCCCATTGCGTGTCATTAATTGACTCCTTTATAGGTCCTTCCCCTGTAGCCATCATGTCTTACATTTTCATCTGGTGACTACGGACAACCCATTTCTGGGCTTTGTGGTTGACTTTTAAGCTTGTTCTTGGCTTTAAGATGTAAAATCATCTATATAAGAAACAATTGCCTCATTCTAGCAGATTTTACTAGATTACATCTCTCAGCAAGTTTCTTCCACTTTCTTCTACTTTATCTTTCCTGAGATGACTGGCTTCAACTCCATTTTGCTGTAATGCCTTCTTTAACCTAGATAACTAACCCTTGGTATTCACAGGCACTTCCAACACTAGCAATTTCCATAACAATATTTTTTAGAGCGAAGTTTGGGTAATACGTAGATCATTTTGATTGTCAGATTCTCTCACTCGTTTTCTTCTGAATGTACAAAGTGATTCAGTCAGCAGCTAACTCATGTTTGCTTTCCAGTTTCTTTTCTTGTCAATCACTGGTTAAATTCCATTGACATTGATTGTTAAATGTGATTCTTAAGCAAAACGTGCATATATATTATTTGTCCCTGAAATTGTATACTTTGATTTGTTGCAGTGGGATCCTTATAGAGACATTGGCTGATGCTTCAAACGAAAGACATTCCCTTTCAGCTCCACAAATTGTTTTCAATGTCACCGGTTTCTGTGCAACAGTGGCCACTGCTATTGTCTTTACAGTATTTGCAAAGAGGCAGCTCAAAGTATTGCAGGATGAACCACTACTAGGATAAGTTTTGAAATATAGTTCGAGTCAGGGGAAGGATAATATGCCATCCTGAACTACACACAATTGTGTTTAAGCATGATACAGCGGATGAGGTTTTATTTTATTGAACAACTTCATCCATTGATGGTGGTATTGCATGACGATTTCAATGGTGCTATACAGACGTGGTTGAAGACGATGGACATCTAACATGGTATAGGCGATACAGCCAACTTGCTTCTTCCTTTTTTTTTTTTTTGTTTTTTTCCACATTTACCACTTTTCAATTCTTCAAGTCTCCGTTTCTTTCAATTGTGGCTTGTATATGATTGAAGTATCTGCCTTGACAATGTCAAATTGGATTTTGGAAAGTTGTTGCTTGTAAATGAAATATCTATTTATATATATATATATTGTCATTGACCTGTGTACTGAAATATATTTCATTATTTTCAAGTATGTCACAAGGGAAAATCTCAGCTGCAGTTGTTGAAATATAACAATCATATATTTAATTTTTTTAAAAAAAAAAAGTCCCATTTAAAAATACAAATATGAACAAAGGCATCTCCATTGACATACGTATATGTACATGTATACGTATGTGTATATGTTGCTTTCCGATTGTTGGCAGTTTGTCTTACCTACAGTCTTTAAATACAATTTCTTCTTATTATAAAAAATACATATATATGATATTAGAAAAGAAAATGAACATATGTGCATTGGCAATGGCAAGTCTCATAGAAAGGGATGGCTCAAAATTCATTGGGCGTGCTGCTGGCCACTCAATTATTTCAATTTTCCATTTTAAAAATAAAATAAAATAAAATAAAAATACAATAGGTTTAGCTCATAATCCACATAGTCCCGTTAAGTACACGCGCATTCACGCAACCAGATTTGGCTATCTGTCTTCGAGAAGAAACACGCAAGGTTGTGATTGGATGTTTTGTGGGATTTTCACCGCTACTTGTTTGCAAATTAAAAGAGTTTTCCTTTCCTTATTTATGGACCCGACCAAACACTGCATAAGTTGACCATCAAGAATCAACATGATCAACGGCCATTAATGGTTTGTGAGGACTGAGTAGGACCACTTGCTTGCTATTTAAAGCCCATTTACATATTCTGTAACTGTTTTAGTGTAATAGTGATGGTACTAACTAATGCAAATTAATGCCAATCATAGAAATTAATACGAATTCAACAGTTAGTTTATGAAAAAGAACAAGAAAGCTCAAATTAAAATTAAGTAGCTATGAACAAGAAAAGAAATATCCAAATGGCTTGATATGCTCTGCTTTTCCTCAAGTGGAGAGAGGATTGATTCCCTTCTCCAGCTGGAATCTCACTGTGTTTGCTGCCACTACATTTTTCTTACAAATTTACCATCTTTTTTTTATAACTAAATAAAAAAAAACCTGTTTTATGAAAATAAAAATTACATAAACAAAAACAACCAAAGAAAGCAACAAATGTCCTGTCAAAGCCGCTCTCTAAAGGGATAAAAATTACAAGGAAACTTCAAAGCCATGCCCCTAACCAAAAGGCAGCTCAAGAACTCGTCAACAAGACAGACAAAAGCCAGCCCACAAAGGACCCTTCTGCTCTTCTACCTCTTCTTCTCCTTCTTTTACTTTACTCTCTCTCTCTCTCTCTGAGGTGGAGACCAATGTGGTCTGGTTGGTGAGAGAGAATAAATGCATTACGATCCGCACAGGCTTATGCAGGTCACTGAACAGGACAGATTTGAGGTTTCTTTCTTAATTCTTGATAATTACATTATTAATATCAGTTCTTTTTTATGCAGAGAAAGAGAGAGACGTGCACGTGGTTCATCTTCTGTTGGCCTTCTTGGCATCCATACCTGTGTATGTAGAGGGACTTTTTTAAGCAGGTTATTAAATTGACTCACCTGCTTCCTTTCCAACCAAGGTACTGTTGTCACCCCTTCCATTCCTCCACCATCTCCGCCCACTGTCACCATTTTCATTGCATCACTTCCCATGCTTCTCTGTTTACCTCAATTTCATTTCTTTTACTCAACCCCTCAAGATCTTTGCTTTTGCGCCTGTTGAGTCCTGGGTTTTACTTCTATTTTTCTGTGTTTTTGTATGCAAATGTGTTCACAATTTACGACCTTTCTTCAATTTCAGTGATCCCTGTTGCCTGTTGAAAAATGCTGTTATTTGGCGATGATTGTGGTTTTGTGTTCCTTACTATGAAAACTCCAAGGATCAGTTCCAGTAAAGCAGCAAGGCGACCACCTAAAGCCACTTTCAATTCGATCTAGCATCAATAATGCCAAACGGATAGATCCATTTATCAACGTTTTGTACAGTGAGCATGAGAAGTTTTTATCAATTTTGCGTCTCTCATGCTCTTTTATTCTTGATTTCTTGCCTTCTTGGATTCATTTATACTGTTTCACCAGCTACGGAGCGAGAGATCTTGCTGCAATTCAAGTCCAACATCACTATTGACCCTTACAACAGCTTGGCTAACTGGGTTCCAAATGGCAATCCTTGTGAGTACAATGGCATCTTCTGCAATCCGTTGGGGTTTGTAGAGAGAATTGTTTTATGGAAGACCAACCTATCTGGTTCTTTGTCACAGGCATTATCAGGTTTGAGATCTTTGAGAATCTTGACGTTGTTCGGCAATCGATTTACGGGTAATATCCCACAAGAATATGCGGAGTTAAGTACATTGTGGAAGATAAATTTGAGTTCTAATGCCTTGTCTGGGTCAATCCCAGAATTCATCGGTGACTTGCCAAGTATTAGGTTTCTTGATTTATCCAGAAATGGTTATAGTGGAGAGATTCCATCAGCTTTGTTCAAGTTTTGTTACAAGACCAAGTTTGTTTCTCTTTCTCGTAACAGTCTTTCCGGTCCAATTCCGGTTTCAATCCTGAATTGTACTAAGCTTGAAGGGTTCGATTTCTCTTTCAACAATCTCAGCGGTGATTTGCCTTCTCAAATTTGTGGTATTCCTTCGTTGAAGTATATGTCTTTGAGTAGCAATGTGTTAACTGGGAGTGTTCAGGAGGAGATTTCAAGATGCCAGGGGTTAAGTTTTTTGGATCTTGGCAGCAATATGTTCGCTGGGTTGGCACCATTTGCGGTCCTTGGATTCCAAAACGTGAGTCATTTCAACATATCGCATAATGGGTTTCACGGAGAGATTCCTGAGATACAAACCTGTAGTGAGGGGCTGGAAATCTTCGATGCTTCGGGTAATGATTTAGATGGAGTTATACCGTTGAGCATTACAAACTGCAAAATCCTTAAAGTTCTCAACTTGGGATTTAACAGGCTGAATGGCAGTATTCCATCTGGGATTGCTGCACTGGAGAATCTTTGGGTGCTTAATTTGGGCAATAATTGGATTGATGGGACAATCCCTGCAGGATTTGGAGGCATTGAGCTCCTTCTGGTCTTGGATTTGCAAAATCTTCGCCTTACAGGCGAAATTCCTAAAGATATAAGCAATTGCAAGTACCTCCTTGAGCTGTGAGTCTAGTAACCATCTTGTTATGTTTTAGATATTACCAGCATTCGTTTGATCCAAACTTACATTAATGCCATGTTGATGCAGGAATCTATCTGGTAATTATTTAGATGGAGAAATTCCCAATACCCTTTACAATATGACTTTCTTAGAAGTTCTTGACCTGCATGGAAACCAACTCAATGGTAGCATACCTGAAACTTTAGGAAACCTGACAAACCTCCTAGCTCTTGACCTCTCACATAATAACTTTTCTGGGACAATCCCATCTTCCCTTGAAAATTTGACAAACTTAACAGATTTTAATCTGTCGTCCAACAGCCTTTCTGGTCCTATTCCATCGATACCAAAAATCCAGGCTTTTGGTCCATCTGCATTCCTTAATAATTCTGGCCTCTGTGGTCCCCCATTGGATATTTCTTGCTCAGGAAATGGCACACGTCCAACATCTAAGAAAAACAAGGTGCTCAGCAACTCTGTAATTGTGGCAATTGTTGCTGCTGCATTGATCCTTACTGGGGTCTGTGTGGTATCAATCATGAATATTAGAGCACGAGGTGGGAAAATGGAGGATGAAGCAATGATTGTTGAGAGCACACCAATTGGTTCAACAGATTCCAATGTTATAATAGGAAAGTTGGTTCTGTTCAGCAAGACTTTACCCTCCAAATATGAAGATTGGGAATCCGGCACCAAAGCTTTGCTCGATAAGGAATGTTTGGTTGGAAGTGGGTCAATTGGAACAGTCTATAGAACTAACTTCGAAGGTGGGATCTCAATTGCAGTGAAGAAGCTTGAGACTCTAGGTAGGATCAGAAGCCAAGATGAATTTGAGCAAGAAATTGGACGGCTAGGTAACCTTCCACACCCGAATTTGGTTGCGTTTCAAGGTTATTACTGGTCCTCAACAATGCAGCTAATTTTATATGAATTTGTTCCGAACGGTAATCTATATGATAATCTACATGGACTTGATTATCCAGGCACTAGTACTGGCGTCGGTAATAGGGAGTTGTATTGGTCTAGGAGATTTCAGATTGCTCTTGGAACAGCGAGGGCACTTTCTTTCCTTCACCATGATTGTAGGCCTCCAATACTCCATCTCAACATCAAATCTACTAACATACTCTTAGATGAAAATTATGAAGCCAAGTTATCTGATTATGGGTTAGGGAAGCTGCTACCCATTTTGGACAACTATGGTTTAACCAAATTCCATAATGCAGTAGGGTATGTTGCACCTGAGTTGGCTCAAAGTCTAAGATTGAGTGAGAAATGTGATGTGTACAGCTTTGGGGTGATTCTTTTGGAACTGGTTACTGGGAGGAAACCTGTAGAGAGTCCATCAGCAAATGAGGTAGTTGTTTTGTGTGAATATGTTCGTAGTTTATTAGAGACGGGATCAGCTTCAGATTGCTTCGATAGAAGTTTACGAGGTTTTTCAGAAAGTGAGTTGATTCAGGTTATGAAATTAGGATTGATTTGTACATCTGATGTTCCTTCAAGAAGACCAAGCATGGCTGAGGTTGTTCAAGTCCTTGAGTCCATAATATCTGGAGGGGAATCATCATAGTCAGCAGCAAAGTGCTTTAGAGGATCTTTTGGGATCATCTTGTAGTTCAATTAACCAACCATATGCTCATTTCAGTTAAAAATAGTCTAGTTGGAAGTTTGTGTGAGTTAGCTGTGTAGAGACTATGTTGTTGCATATTAGGGGGGGAAATAGAAAATCATTCTTTCCTATTCATTTTTGGAAGTAAAATTATTGAATTGTTCCTGGAATTTGTAACATTTTCCAATAAAATCATTCATTTATTGTGTTTCACTTGCTGACAAATATAAAAATAAGTAAATTAACTGAAGTTTTTGTAGTTTCTCCTTCACATTTATGATCAAATCTCAAGGATAGCTGTTAAATTTGTGTAGCATGAACAGTTAAACTGGCTGTTTGTTTTTATTTATTTATTTACTTATTTTGCCCCCCTTTTTATCTGAAGCTTAAGCAATTTCATTGCAATAACAGATTAAAGAGTGCATGCTCTTTTAGTTCTTTACAGAATAAAGATAGTTGTAGGATTTAATTCAACATACAGCCAGAAGTAACAGACTGATAAGAGCTTTTACATTTGCCTCTTTTAATTGCTTTATCTGCTAGTAATCACGGGTTATCTTCCATTTTAGTCTTCAATAGTTTCAGGTAAGCATTTGCATGGAGCTTTGTTGACAAACTGTCTAATGAATAGGCATTGCCTTGAAGATTTGAGTAAAGAAGTCATCTACGATTTAATTCTTCAACAATCTTTCTAATGACTTCAGATAAAATTTCCTCCAATGACTGTTAAGCTACAGCATCCAATGCAAAAAATACATGGACAGAAATATCAAAAGAATTCATAGATATTATCTGATACGTGGAAGTATTTTATACGATACATTGAAAGAATTTTTCAAAATGTGGAAAAGAAAATATGAACATTTCCTTAGCTTCTGGCATATTTTCAGCATCAATTGTTTGCAAAAGATATCATTGTCAAGGAATCTTCTATGTACTTCCATTGTCCATGGCCATTATTAAACAAGCTACTGCAAGAAACTGTCTACATCCAAAAAATCTATATGCAATTTAACTGTCAAACGACCTCAACATTTCAACTGCGAGATTTACATGTTTCAGCAATTTTCTGAATTCTGTCCATAACTACAGGAATATCTCTTTCAGACAATGTGGTAAAACAGAATCTGAACCATCCAGGTTCAATACAATGACAAGAAGAACCAGGAGTTGCATTGAGCTTAGCTGTATTCAACAATTTTTCCCATAGCTCAAGCTCTCCCTTCTCACTGTAAGAGCTGATTAACTCACTCATATCAGCCCAACAGTAGAAACCTCCATTGCCTTTTGTGCACTTTATGCCCAGTTGCTTCAATCCCAGTGCAAATTTAACATACATTTTTTGCAGCCTCTCCCTATTAATCTGAATGAAATTCTGAACAAAATTCGTATCTGAAAGCATGGAGATAAGTAGGCGCTGAGTAGGAGCTGAAATGGATGAGAACCTTGTTAACTTCTTAGCAGCAGCCAAAATATTCTCATTGAAGGAGTACATGAGGCCTACCCTGAAACCAGGTAGAGACAGATCTTTTGATAGACCATACACTATATGCACTCTGTCCCGATCTGAATCTTCTATATCAATAAGTTCTGCCATGCTAACAAACTCTTCACTTCCATGAGTGGATCCAGCAAATAGTTCATTAGATACTATATGGATGTTCTTCTCCCTGGCAAAATTCAGAAGGCTATAAAGTGTTTCCCGGTTAAGCAGGTTGCCCACAGGATTTGAGGGGTTTGAAATTATTATCCCTCGAACTTTGAGACCACGTTTCTTTGCTTGGTTGAATGCTCGATCAAGTGCTGTTATACTTAGACTGAAGTTGTCAGCACTACGGCAGGGAACAGGTATTATCTCTACCCCAGTTCGCCATTTTACATCCCTATCAAACCTGCATATTGTGTCTGCACTTAAATTCTCTCACAGGACAGCAGGGTACTTGAAAATTCTTCAGAAATAGACAAATTACAAAATTAACAATTACCCTGGGTAATATGGTGTTGGAACAAGAAATGCATTTCCAGCATCTGCTAAACAGAAGATGAGCATCTCAATTGCAGGAGTTGCACCTGCTGTCAATACTATCTGTGAGGGATTGAAGGAAACTGCATTGTCCATGATTTGAGACATAAATGCTGCCACAGCCTGCAGGATAAGAGCAATTAGAAAAGACTGCAAACAGATGCCAATCATGTCCAAAAGAGCCACAGTCACAGCCCATTAAAGTGAAAGCACCATAATTTAAATATTTAACATTATCTATATGTAAATGCCCAAAACATGTGATTAATGTCCAACCAGCAATTATAACTGATATGAAAGCAATGATCTAACTATAGCAGACTAGAAGTCACAAGAGTCGCAGTTTGACTGCAAACTTTGTGTGATCCAGCACATGCACAAAAGAGTGAGGGAAGGATGTGGTAAGGCTTAAGATGCGTCCAACTTCACATAAACTGTAAACAGTGCATTTTATATCATTCTCCAATTGCAGACAATTGAGATGAGCCCTTGCATAAATGTTTAATGGCACTATATGGAGAAAAGAGAAGTTGACAATTGAACGACATGTGGAAATAAAATGATTTCAGCATTCAAAATTCAAGAACAATGAAAACCACCCATTGTTTGTGACTTAGGAGACTTGCTGCACATTGTTATAAAGATGAATCTTTGCCCCATGAAATGCGATTTAGAGGGTAGATCTGTCCAGAACAAGAATGCTCTTTGTAATTTGGTTGAATATTAACTATATAAACAGTTAAATCTTCAATTGATCTTTCAGCAAGAGCACTAGAGCAGTTGCAAGCGAAATATGATTTCGAAGCAAATCAACCCGTTCCGATTTGACAAAGTAAATATCTAAGAAAGAAAAATAATTCCATACCGAATTCCGGAGCATATATAAATGGAACATTTTCACAGGAAAAATCAACATTTCATAAATCAACTGAAGCAGAGAATCTTAAAAACACATTACGGTTAGCTATAGAAAAAATGTGGAATGAATTAGTAATTACCATTTTTAACTCAAATAATCCATCAACAGGCTGGTAAGTAGCAATCCCACTAATATTGAACTTCTCTTCTCCACCACCCAGTATTGCGGCCCTTGCATTCTCGACAAGCCACTCTTCCACCAAATCCAAAGTTAACTGCACACATCCAGAAGAAAATAAAGAAGAGGGGCATAAACTCACCATCAACCAGAAACAAACGAATAAAACAACACATACTCCAGGCCAAAAAAAAAAAAAGCTACGCTCACCTTATTCTCAGCCAGACCAAGTTGAATAACCCCATTCGGGTTACCCGTCTCGTCATACGGATCCTCGGTGACCTTCCTCAATCCAATAGAGTAAGGCGAATCCCCACTCTTCACTATCCCAACGGCCCGACTCGACACATGAGCCTTTCCGCTTGGACTTCTGGGTGAGATGAGATTCCGAGAAGTAGACCGAGAAAACCCAGAAAATTCCGTCAGCTGCCCATCGGACCCCGACCGAGATGGTGCGGACTGATTCTGGGAATTAGAATCATCAGAGTCAGCCTGGTCATTACGGTTGCGTTTAAAATAGAGCTGAAAGAAGTAGAAAAGAGCACAAGGAATCACGGAGCCTAAGAAAAGGCCACCTCTGCCTTGAACCACGCCTTGTAACGGTACTATAATTCTCATGGCGGTTCCTCCTCCGCCAGTGGGAGTGGTGGTTGGTAGAGTATCCTCGTCGGGTTCGGTGGTCCGGCTCCGATAGAACCGGGTTCGGGTCATTTCTGAAACATGAGAGTGGTGGACATGCAGTAAGCTACTTG
>CAOGCB010856777.1:0-12586 GCA_948266635.1 Cnidoscolus chayamansa | reverse complement strand
TGGAGTATACCCAATATTCCCTTAAAGAATTAGCTGTCTCTCTATCATTACCGCCCCCATAAGAATTAACCTTGTCCTCAAGGTTATAGTAAGGAAATTGAGTTTGGAAGTCAACTTCATTCACCCAAGTGGCATTTTCTTATCCATGCAGAAACAACTGTGAAAATAAATAAATAAATATATCATACAGGACAACCATACCCATGTACATAGAAACATAGTATATAACATAGCTTTGCTCTGCATAATAACAGCAATATATCCTGATAATATAATCTTTAGGAACTCATCATTTTGTAATACAGAGTTTAAAAAGGGATAGAAAATATCTTTAAAAAAAGTAGAATAATATAACTAACTCTTGAATAAAATAATCACCAAAGCAGCAATTACCTGAGGAAGCACATGAATTCACAAGCTGTGGAAGCAAAATTTGAGGATCTCTGACCTCCATGCAATTGAATAAAAGAATCTACATGGTGTAAACACTGGTACATTAGAAGCATCAAAACGGGACAGTTTAAAACACTTAAAACAACCATAATATGGGATCAATAAAGTGACGTGTAAAAAGGCTAATAACTTGGTGCCTGCAATCTAAATCACACTAACTATAATGAATTTTCACCTTCTTTGATATTCTTTTAGACTGTTTAGTGCTGCCTTTTTCACTTGGGATATAACCGTTGCCCCAAACTTCCTTCATACTTTCAACATGATGAGAAGTTGATGATAACTTCTCTAACTGCTTGCTTTCTTGAACAGCACTAGAGAACCATTTGGCACAAACCTCCATACTTTCTGGACTGTGTGCTCCATCCAAGTAGAAAATCAGATCTCCAGAAGAATTTCCCACTAGTGCTGAGGAATTATGGCAATTCAAAGAAGAAACATGGACAACTTGAGCCCTCCCAGAAAGATGCGCTGTTGCAATACCTCTAAGGAATGCTTCCGGCATATTAGCTTCCTCGTTGTCCTGATATTACATTCGAAAAAGTTGATCAATGAATTGTTATTTTAATCCAACATATTCAAACTGAGGAAGAAGACAGATCAGCCACCAATATGCATGGAGAAAAAGGAGAAGCAGTAAATGGATATATGACCATATGCCCCATAAGATATATTAGATGCAGCAGGAGAAAATAAGATGTCTAAGTACATGAGACTACATTAACACATACCTCGTGTTCATGAACATATACAGATGCAGAAAAATGTAGATTATGTAGTAGATATAAATGCATACGCATACATCTATATATATACATCTAGTTACATTGTGACAAGTAACTAGGAAATAGATTCACATATGACTGCTGAATTCCAACAATAGACCCAAAATTACTTTATTACAATAAAGATAAATAGCTGAGTGAACCCAACATTTTTTGATATCTTTTCCCAGTTTCCTGTTCTTTGAAGCCAACATTTACATAGTGCAACAGCGAGACCAGCATTAGTGAATTGATGATCACCAGACAAGCTAAGCTTTAATCCCTCCAACTTTTTGTTATCAAGAGGTTCCACTACTTTCAAGGGTACCTGCAATTAATAAGAATACATCATTCAACAATGTCACTAGCAATTCATGAGTCCATTGACAAGTACTCAAGCAAGCATGCCAACTTTTGAAGTTTCATTAACTAATTTCTAAAACGTGGTAGCGGAAGGATGGATACCACAAATGTAAGACATTGCAAATGAATTTTCCTATTAGCAATCTTATTTGGCCTTCTGGATGAACATTACAATGATACGGACATTGTAAAAAAGTAAATTACAGGGTTTGTTCTGGAATTAGTCTTGAAAAGGATACGTCATTATTAATGAACCAATTGAATCAGAATACTTTACAGCAGAAAATCACACATGAAGACTCAATATATAAACCAGAGGTTACCGCTAATTCGTGGGCCTTCTCATGAAGAACATCCATTGCTTCAGAAAGTTGGCGTACTATAAATGCAGGAATTTGGGGCTTCACCAGCATTGAAGACATCAATCATCAACACAATTCAGAAAATACATGAAAACGAATATACTACCATTTAGAATGATCAAAACATAAATATTGCCATAAATGAAAACCACATTCTTGCTGGTTTGAGTTTCTCACATATGATTTATATACCTTGAAAATTCCAGCCTTGTGTGAAGCAATGGATCCAAGTGTATTACCTGCAGAAATGTATAGCAACTTTGTTGTTTTAAGTAATTATTCACCACTTTCTGTACATAGTATTCAACTTGTAATGCATCAAATTGGAAGACAAAATAAAAATGCATGAAAGTATCTGTGAATTGGCATTAAGCGCCAGTCCAGAAAATAAAACCAACAGATGAGTTAAAAACTCCAATAGCATAATTTTGTATCTATAAATAAGAGAAGAAAAATCTAATGAGAATTGAGAAAGATAAGCTATGAAAAGATAGCATACCCAAAACCTCTGTATGATCCATCCCCAAAGGTGTAATGCCACAGACAACAGGCTGTTTAATCTGCATTTAGAAACAAATATTGATCATTAACCACTGACCATTGAAACATTGACCCCATTCTCTATTTCGTTTTACAACCTTCATAAAGATTCTTATTTCAGGTTACAACCTTCATCAAGAAAAGCCTTAGAAATAAGAATTTTCTCTGCTCTCACACATTTCTTTGAAGTAAATGCAAAGGTTCAATAATTGATATAAGCTCTACAATAGTCAATATACTTTAATTCAGGAAGACAGCATACCACATTTGTTGAATCCCTTTTTCCTCCAAGACCAACTTCAATTATGGCAACATCTACCTGGAAAAAAAAAAGACAAAGGAAAAGCATAATGAAAAATTCATAAGGACCACTTAATGCTTAATCAGTGAGAGATAGGTATGACACTGATTAAGGATTAACCTTTTTTTTTTTGCACAGAATTCAAGGACAAAAATATAGAAAGGACGTGTATTCAAATAAATGATGGCAATGGGTGATATTGCCAATAACAAGAATTGACACTAATACATAATTTACAATTGAAGCAAGACGCACACGCACATACACACACCCACATACATGTGCATGCAGAAACACATGAGAGAGAGAGTGAGGGTAGTAATTTATTGATGTTAACAGAATATTACCTCATTAATTAGCTAGATTATATAGCAATTAGTCCCAAACTTGATTCTAGGTCATAATTCTAGAGCTTGATTTTAAGGATTAACTTCCTAAATCACCAATTTATACAAATAAGACCTCTTCTTCTTGTAAACACACACCAATAAAATATTTCTCAGTATTTACTAAAATTGACAAATAACAATAGTCCAGGATGTGATGTCATATGTGTTAAGGTTCAGAAAGAAGACGGGAAAAGAACCAGAAAGGAACAGAAGAAAGGAAAGGTAGAACACAGAATAGAAAAGAGAAAGAGAGACAAAGCCTTATTATCAAAGAATTGAGAATCATCATCTCCTTACAAGAAGGAGCTAGTATAGCTCAGCTCAGTAACGGCTACCTTACAATTGCTTTCCACATGTTTATTCAGTTCTCTTATTCAAATGCACGTATCAATGTGGGAGATGGATGATTTGTATTAAAGTGGGAGATGGATGATGTTGACAAATCAAAAGCCAATGTTGGAAGTAAAGCACTCTTTCAAGGGCACAAAGTGATTATTAAGCAGGTCTAGAGTTTCCAAGTTCTGACATAAAGAGCATACTACTGTAGCTAAAAGTGAGAATGTAGAAGTCAATCCAGATAAAACTTTTAATTGCTCCACTTCACCTTTCCACAGAAAAAAGAAAAATAAAAAATCCCCTTAGATTTGATAGACTTATCCTACAAATTAGTTATAGTAATAATGGTCTTGGATTTGTCAATATACATAGAGATCCTAGCATCATTGAAGTCTTCTTTTAAACAGGATGAAAAGCATATGCAAGGCAAAAAGGGATAGGACTAGTTGTACTCAAAGTTATTAAGGCGAGAGGCGACCCTAAAGCGACGAGGTACCTATTACTTTAGGCGAAAGACAAGAGGCGAGACGAGAGCCTTTTTGAAGTGAGGCGCCATAGCCTAAATTTATATATATATATATATATATATATTATCTTCATGATTAGTTAATATAATTTATAAAACTATATCCTAATTAGTAAACATAATTATAAGAATATATTCATATTTAGTAACTATAATTATATAATATATATTCTTAATTAGTTAGCATAATTATAGGGATACTTTTCTTAATTAATTACAATAATGATAATGATATTTTCCTTAAATATTCATAATTAGTTACTATAATTATATGATATATATTCTTAATTAGTTAATATAATTATTTTCCTAATTACTTACTATAATTATATAATATACATAATTATAAGGATATTTTCTCTAATTAATTAGAATAATTATAATGATGTTTTTTTAAATATTCCTAGTTAGTTACTATAATTATATAACATCTATAATTAATTAGTTAACATAATTATAAGATACTTTCTCTAATTAATTAGAATAATTATAATAATATTCTCCTTAAATAGTACCTAAAATTTTCCCTAACTAGTGCCTAAAATACAGTTATTTAACTAACTACTTTAAAAGAAAAGTTTGATTAGTGTTTAGTGTTTAAAAAGCAAAAAAAAAAAAAAACCTCAGAATTTACACCTAATTTGCAAGAGGCGGCGCACTGGCTCGCCTCCCGCCTTGAGCCAGGCGAAGCAAGGCACTCTCCTCTTGCAAGTGACTTTGTCTGGCCCAAAAAAGACGAGGAAGGGTCTTCTCGCTTAGCGCCTTTTGGAGCCTTTAATAACACTTGCTTGTGCTACTACATAATCGTGTCAACCAAAAATGAGGAAACCGATTATTAACATCATTTTGCACCTTTTCACAGACAAATATTTTGAATGCTAAGACTGTGAAGAATTGAAATAGTGGGGGCATTGGCAGGTCCTCAGTTACATGTTCCTGCAAATCAAAATTTCCAGAATTAAGTAGCAGCCTACCATTTAAAGATTGCATAAATATCTAATAATCATTAAGAATTATAAAAGGCACAAATAGAACCTTTAACTGATTCCAACAATCCCAAAAATACAATAAAAATTTATCTTCAGATATGTCCAATCTGCAAAAGCAATTCATAGTTAGACATGATCAATACTAAATGAAAAACTTTTAAACTAACCAGCAAAAATACTTTAGATACTAAACAACTAACTTGAACCCGATTCATATGAATGAACTAAACTCTCATACATCTCAAAGGATTACAATTGCAACCACTCATAGGAAGAATACCTATGTCAAAATTGAGAGTAATTTTTATCAACGGTCATTGAACTTTGGTGGGTTCTTCATTACGGTTACTGAATTTTAAAAAATCTCACAAAAATCACTTATATTTACTATTGTATTATAAATGATCATTCCACCGTCCAATCCTCTATTTTCTTGCATACGTGGTTGTCTTAGGTAGATTTAAATTAAAAAAAAAAATACTTAACAGGTTGGATCATAAAGTTTTGCAGGTTAGTGACCGCAATGAAGACCCACCAAAGTTCAATGGCCGCTCGTAAAAATTACCATATTAACACTTAATTTGTGTTGTTGAAATTACCAAAGTAGCTTTCTCTTTTGAATTTTCAGAAGTTACTATTTCACCCCTCTCAATCATGAATGAACCAGTTGTTGCCTTTCATTTGATTTCAAAAAAAAAAGTCAACCCCGCGTTTTCTTCTTTATTTTTTGGCTTTTCAAACTATGATATAGTCTTATTTCAAAAAATATAAAATTAAATATATAGTCTACTTCATATGGCTGGCTATAGTGGTTAGTCTAATACGTAAAAATTAATTTATTTTAAGTGTTTTATAAAGTATTTAGTTATTGTAATATAATAATAAAATTAAAATATATATTTCGTTATTGTAATTTAAAAAGTACAACTATTTATAATTAAGAAATTTTAGAAAAATTTCATATTCAAAGTTTATAAAAACTGCCACTGAAAAATAATCTATTATATTGCAGTAAAAAAATGATCTGCCATTATATATGAAAATTGAAAGAAAAATCCGTTCAAACCATGGAATTAACATATTGTTTCAACACTCGAATCTTACTTTTAATTAATTCTTATAATAAAAGTTTAAAAATTGATTAATTTCTATAAAATAAAATAAAAATATTATCTGAATACATTTAAATTTTAAAAATAAGTATTTCATTTTTTAGCTAATTTATATAATTCACGAATGAATACTTTTTAAATAGTAAATAATTTAAACAAAAAAATTAGTATAACTCATTTTGCCATTGAAGAAAAATATATTAAAATAAATTTAATATTGAATTAGTAAATAGTTTTAAAGAATTAATTTTAAAAATAAATTAAGATTTCACATGTAACAATTCCGTATATTAAAAAAATAAAAAAAAAATCATTGAATAAGGTAGGGAGGCATTAAAATGACAAAAAGAAGAAAAGTAAAAAAAAAATGCAGTGGCATAAGTGTAAAAGAGGGAAGAGAAGAGGGCGAGAATGGGCAGAGAAACGAAGGATCTTTCAAGTGGGCACACAGGCGTAAGAGTTACGTGCATAACCTTTTGATTTACGTGTAAAGTAATTTTTTTTAATTTAAATCCACCTAAAACAGCCACGTATATAAGAAAATGAATGATTGGTTAGTCTCTGATGGCAATGACCATTTACAATATAAAAAGAAAGATAAATGACTTTTGTGAGACTTTTTAAAATTTAGTGACCGTAATAAAAAAATCCACCAAAATTTAATGACCGCTGATAAAAATTACCTCAAAATTGGTGTTGATAATTCCATAAAACCCAAAATTTTCACTCCCATTTGACAGCAGAAAAGTAAAATGGAACATTTAAAGTGGGAAAATACTAGTGTAATATAACAAGATAAACCAAACATGGATATACTAATGGACATAACAACTGTTAAACGTTTTTGTGGATATCTGTACTATTATCTCCATTACCCAACATTAACATGCATATTTCTTTTGTTTGCTACATAAAAGGAGTTATTTCATCTGGCAGCTGGAGAAACTGACAACAAACCAAGTGAAAAACTCATTTCCTCTAAGCAAAAGACCAATTTCAGCTGCTTTTTCTTTTTCTTTTCTTCAGCCCATTTGAAAGTAATTCGACTTTTTTTACTAGGAATGAAGGAAAAAGCATATATAAAGGAGCATTCTTCATATTTAATCGGGGTATTTTGTTGATTACTAGTACTTACATGTTGTTAAAACTTGTAGTTTATGCTATATTTGTGATAGATTTCTTAATATTAATTGATTCTGTTGATATCTATTCTATCACTTTACTGCATTTTTTAATACTTTAACAATAGGTAGCTACCATTATGTTACGGCATTGACAGCCCTGTTCCTGTGACATGCTACCATGGCTGTTATCAAGAACATGACTGCAATTTAATCCATGATTCCAAAAATACGATGTGTATAGTGTCTCTAATAAAACTGGAAATGTTTGACAAGCATTTGATGGTCCAATGATCATCAAATAACCAGTAAATTAAGAGGGAAATTAAAGATCACAGATTTCTCTTCCATCTCACCAGCATATGATATGATCTTCTAAACTCCACAATTTAGGGTACATATTCTTAGAGAACTATTTTTATTCTTATTGTAAAAATCATGATCATGTTTTGTATTCTGGCATGGAATGTAATAGATAAGAATTTTTTTTTTTTCTTATTTTGTTATGGGTAGGGGTTATGAATTCAAGCACTAACCCATCTATACGGAATCTTTCTCTCACATCAATTAGGTGAGGGGAAGTAAAGAGTCCTGTTCGAAAGCCACATTCTCGTAAAATAGCTTCACAGAATGTGCACGTTGAACCCTGAAATAAAACCATCAAAGCAAGAACAAACCATATTAAACACTAGTGCTATCAAATATCATTACCTTGTTAAATTTTAATACATATTTAACAATATAAGCCTCAGATCAAAATCTGGTTTGGGACTAAGGCTTGTTGTTGTTGTTGTTTCTTTTTCTTTTGTTATGGGTGTAGAAATCCAATTATTGAATTTGGAACTGCAACTATTTCCATCAGCATGCTCATTTCACAGCAAACAATATTTTAGAAAAGTAACTATTTGGGACACACTAGAATGATTGATCTACACGTTGAGGTGAGATTCAAATGAGATACCAGCAGGGTATAAATTATTGTCAATAAATTTGGTCAAGTTATTAGGAGCACATTTTAAACTGGACTGTACCTTCCCTTTTGTTCCAGCAACATGGATAATCTTGAGCTCAGGTATATGCTCTTCCAGTTTGAGTATCTGTAAAAAAATACACATGCTGTGTTTCAATCTTGAGGCAATTTCACTTAAGACAACAGAACAACAAAGTTAAATAATATGTTGTTAAGAATAGAGTAGTTTTCCAGATTTAGATGAGAAAGAAATAGAGAATTGAGAAGAAGGAGATGAGAATTAGAATAGATGAGAAGAGAAAGTTAGACTGAGAGAAGAATAAGAAGTTCATTTGATTCTTGAATGCCTCTATTAGTTCACTACAAGCTGTATATACTGGACTTAGTCCAGTAACTAACTCAACTAACTTTGACTTTTATGCAAAGTTTCTTTCCCTCCGAAGTCAGTTACACTCGACTACTTTTCTAGGTCTTTCTTCTTCTGCTATACGTGACATATGCCTATCTCTGGGTATTGGCAATAAGAAACTTCAAAGGTCATTATCCCCTGATATAACCAAGAAACAGGTTCATAGTGTAGATGCAAAACAAAAAGAGCACATCAATCCCATATGCAATGCCAACAAATAAAAATAATCAACCATAATGATTCAACCAACAGAAAATGGAAATAGGAAAATCAAAATATTGTAAGAAGTAAAGAAGCATCAATTGACTTGTACAGAACAAAAGATTGTTGCCCCTAGCTTATATGCCCTTTGTAAATCACTAGAAGAATGCTACCTCAAGATACATCCGCATCCTGTCTAATTTTGCATATTTTCCACCAATAGACGAGGAAGTTCCACGCTTTTGACGTGTAATAAGGGAAGAAAGTGCTTCCATGGCAGTCTCATAAGAACTGGAAAAAGGAATGTCCTGCAAGGAATCTTTGACTGCCACATTGCTTTCTGTTTTTTTCATGACTTGAGATGACATCTTTTGATACTTAAAACCTGAAATGTGAAACAAACAGATAAATTTTGAGGAAGTCCGATTGAATCTTTTATGTGCTGAATCAATACTAGGGCCACTTCATGTGATATAATGTAACTTTAGATATTGTATTTATTGCTCGAGTATTCAATTTTGAATATATAAAGTACATAACTTTGACTTTACCTCTTGCTCGGAAATGGAGTTTCCTGTGTTCAATCAGATAATGTATACCCACAAAAGCTGGCTGAAAAGAATACTTCCATGGTGCTCTGTTAGAAAATCGATATTCCCTCGCATGGGAGTGCAAAACTCTGAATATTCCACACGTAGAAACGAACATAGGGAAACATCAACGCTGCTAAAAGAACAGGAATTGGTTGGAAATACAATGATTTTAAGCAACCAAAGAAAGAAGCAAGAAAAGATGTGCTGTATGCATATTTAGATAGAGAAAGAAGGAGAAAATGAGAGACTTACGGGG
This sequence comes from Cnidoscolus chayamansa, assembly GCA_948266635.1. Classification (NCBI taxonomy): domain Eukaryota; kingdom Viridiplantae; phylum Streptophyta; class Magnoliopsida; order Malpighiales; family Euphorbiaceae; genus Cnidoscolus; species Cnidoscolus chayamansa. The sequence goes on along the minus strand of CAOGCB010856777.1, from coordinate 2,901 downwards.
AAAGACATAGTCTTGAACACCTTAGGAGTTGGGTTTGCAGCTGCTTTGGTCTCTGGAAGACCTGTGTCCTAGTTTGGCGGGAGGGACAATCTGCTTTCATATCCACCTGTTAATTGAAAAAGTTGTAGCCGGTAACTGGCAGCGCTATAAAGAAATGAAGGAACGTGCTACCCGTGATAATTATTTATTATTATTCAGGGTTTAGACTTCAAGTAGATCCCATAAATCTGATTTAGCTCTTAATTATAAGCAAAAGGTAAGCCAATTTACTATATTATTATCTATATGGAGTATTAAACTAGCTTTCTTAGATCAACAAATCTCCTCTCCTTAACCAAAATACTTAAAAAGATTTTCTTCTTAATAAATCTACCACTATATTGGCATTAACTACCATGATAGAGAATATTGTAGTCATTATCTATAAGAATTCCCATCCATTTCCTCTATCCAAATTCAACTCCCAAAATTATAAGATGTTCTTTAAAATTTTATGAGTCATATAATTCTAGCACGTTTATTCATACAAGTAGTGTCTCTATATATTTTTAGTATAAAGATTACAATCGCCAGCTCTAACTTATGTGGGATAATTCAAAGATGGTGGGATAATTATGCTCATCTCCAATCAATTTGCCACGTTACTTCAGACACAATAAAGGCTAAAATCAATAATAATAAAAAAAAAAAGTATCATAGAATATTGTGTATCCGCCTCTACTCTTAGGAGTTGAAATCAAGCAGTTATTTAGCCTATGAAATTCTCTTCACAAGTATCAAATAATATAAACTTAACCTTCTTTATATAAACTTAATCTTCTTTTAGGTCAACTAAGTCAAATAAGTATAAACTTTCATTTAGGCTAACTAAGTTAAAGAAGTGATTGTGTAACAGTCCGCCTTCTCAAACCGCCATCGATGTTAGAATCTCGATCACTCGAAGGTGACTGAAACCCTAATAAGTTGTAAACATTAAACATTACATAGATGACATATATTAACATATAATCTCATGCATAATAAAAAATTTTTGTAGAATATTAACATAAAGAATACTTAAATTCCTAGTATAAGTGTCTTACATTATTCATGTACACATAAACATGGTGGATATAAACATATGTACCATAATCTTAACATAAACATTTAACATTACATGAGATTATGAAAACATATTCATTAACTTAACATTAATCCTAGAGGCAAATAATATTATCACTATCGGGACACGTGTGACTTCCGTTCTTCCTGCATAACCTGTGAAAAAAGGTATGGGGAGAGAGGATAGGTGAGGGATACAAAAAAGGTAAGCTATTTGAATAGCTTAGTGAGAAGATACAGAAAAACATACGTAAAAACATTTGTTTTCGTGATGTGTAATGCATCACCTTCAAACATTTCACATAAGGTAATATTGTCACAAAAAATCCCTAGATCAGTTTTAATTGTCAAGCCATCTTCTTAGAACCACCCGAATACCTTATGGGCTAGCTACTTCCTTCAGGTACTCATATACGCTACAATAGCTCCTTTCGGCCAGTTATGGACTTACCATGTACATAACATATGGATCCTAAGAAGATCCTAATGTCTCAACATGTTACATCTGAGGAACATACCAAATGATATTTTAATTATGCATATATGCATCAATTTAGTTTGAGGCATGTGAGAGATGTTTGAGTTGTTTGAATCTGTGTATGACCCAATACCAAAAATGATTTAAAGTTTAGCATAAACTTTGATTGTTGTTTGTAGTGCAATGATTTGTGGCAACAGTGATTCACTAATTGATGTAAACATCCAATTAAGCACCAATTGTCACGTTGAAACTATTCTTGAAAGAGGATATTTGATATGCCATCATCTAGCTATTAAAGTGGTAGATGGATAGAATTTGATATGCGATCAACGACAATATTACTATGAAGAAATTGCTAGATATTAACTTAATGGTTATATACGCGTAGGCATTGGGCAAAGAAATTGGAGTGGTAAGGGAAGAGAAAGGTGGAGTGGTGGTGATGATATATAATAATATAGTCACATTCTTTAGAAACGATGCATGTTGGAGCTGTTACTATTATATATATATTCTTTTGGTCAAAAAACGACGACGGAATATATATAAAAAAAAAAAAATCCCTTAGACCATGATCCACTGAAAGGGTGGTGGCCATGCATGTGGCCTCCTATTGTTTTATTATTATCATATGAATCATATTATGAATGACTAATCAAGATGGCATCGCGTTTTCTTTAATTACTAGTTTTATTTTTATTTTATTTTTTCTACAATAATTTAGAGAATTATTGTTAAGTAATATTTTTAGGAATAAAAACTTATAATTTTTTAGGAAAAATTATAAAAAAAAATCTCAACTTTAAAAAATTTTACCCTAATTTTAAAAATTAGGATTAAATTCTAAACTATGGAGGATTGCACGATTACACAATTAGTTCAGAATTTAGTAAACTTAATACAACAATAACAAAGCCTTAGTCCCAAACAAGTTGGGATCGGCTGTATGAATCATCCAACAAATAAGCTCACAGATAATATCCCAATCTACGCTTTAGACTTCTTCCATTACTCGGATTTTACGCCTCCATTCAAGTCTATTACTAACTAAATCCGCATCAATATTTAAGGCTCATAAGTCTCTGTCTATTACTACCTTCCAAACTGTCCTAGGTCTACCTCGACCTTTTTTAGCCCCATCAACCATCAGGTTCTCCCCCTTACAGACCGCCGCATTGGGAGGTCTCCGTAAAACATGCCCAAACCATCTAAGTCTTCCTTCTCTCACCTTATCACCAACCTCCACTACCTGTACTTTCTGCCGAATATGCTCATTCTTAATTTTATCCAATCTAGTATGGCCACACATCCATCTTAAC
>CAOGCB010856504.1:0-26321 GCA_948266635.1 Cnidoscolus chayamansa | reverse complement strand
AATAGTACATTGGTTCGTTCTTGAATTTATAATGATTGTGATGATTTCAGATATGAAATCAATGGGTGTTGATTCGCATGTTTTATATTTATGATATGCATGCTACATGAGTGTGTGTGTAACTTACTGAAAATCATTCTCAGCGTTTATCCCTGATATAAACGTAGGTGAAAGCAGCAAAAGAAAGCAAGGAGATCAGTGAGCTCATAAAGCTTTCCAGAGGTAGACATATTTGTATTTTGACATGTATCCCAAGGTGTTTGTAATATATACAATTTGTATTTTTGTAACTATCACAATAGTTAGAGTCAGTATTGTAATAATATTGTAATTATGCTGCGTGAATTATAATCCTGATAAAAGTTTTGTAATAACGTTTTAAATTTGGTTTATGGTAAAATCTTTTAGTTTTTTATTCCAAATGATGATATGAATTGTTGAGAAAATGTGAAAAAAATTTATGCATAATTTTTACAGGGCGTTGATCCACATTATCCCTTACATGGTGAATAATGATTTTCTGTAGAGGAAGTGGAAAATCATTAGTCATTCTATGGGAGACATGTCATGGGAGATGTGACAAGGTTTAAAGGTAACTTTCTTCACCACTCACTGTGAAATAGTTGACTTAAATGATCATACTCTGTTTATTGCTTCTAAACATGATAATGGTTACATGCTAGATTTAGATTGCTTTCAAGATAGTGAAAAATGTCTCATTATTTCAGATGATAATAACTTGTCATTACATAGGAGGCTTAGACATGATAAGTATGCACTTGATAGTTAAAATCTCAAAGAAATACTTGGTTAGAGGTTTACTAAAACTGAATTTGAAAGAGATTATCCCTACAAATCCTGCTCATTAAGAAAATAAATCAAAACCAACTTTAAGCCAAAGAATGTGGTTACAACTTGAAGAGTCTTAATATTGCTGCACCTTGATCTTTTTTTTTTAATCAATCCCACAAGCCTAAATGTCAAAGCTTATGCATTTATAATTGTGGATGATCATTCTAGATACAATTGGATATCCTTTCTTACTCATAAAAATAGAACCTTAGTCATCTTCTAGAGAATCCCATTAAATTGTTGTAAAAAGAATATTTAGATATCTTGTTGGTACATGCTCCATTGGACTAAGAGTGAAAATTTAGATAATTGGACATGATGACCTTGATTTTGATGATATTAGACTACATAAGGAGATCACCTTAGATATTTGTCAATTCTTAAGGATATGCATTAGTTTCATAATACAACAAAAGGCAATCCTTAGTTATGTGCAGCTAAAGCTTAATATGTTGCAGCAAAAAGTTGTGTTGCTCAAATCGCTTGGATGAACCAGCAACTTGAGAATTATGGAACAAAAAGTTGATCATGTGCCCACTAGATGTGATAACATTAGTGCTATCAACTTAACTAAGAATCCAGTGAAGCATCCCAGTTCTAAACATATAGAAATCAGACATTATTTGAGATCATGTCCAAAATGAAGATATTATGTGAAATTTGTACCTAGTGAAAAATACTATGTTGATCTCTTCACTGATGTCTTTAAATGAAAAAGATTTCTACAGAAAATAAGGGAATTAGGAATGACTGATATAGCTGAATAAAAGTTGAATTTTGTGAAACTCATTCAGTTAGTTGAGATGTTGTGTGAATGTCATAAGAAAGTCATATCTTGTGATTTTAAGAACTTGACATGTTGCTACTATGTCCTAAAAACATATTGCCCAAATTGGAACATCATGCTCATGAACATTTTATGTTTTCCTCAATTACTTCTGTTATGTGATTAGCATGATAACATGCTTACTATGAATCACTGAAAATGAATTGTCTTATGATGATAAATGATTTTGATGATTTTGTGATGGTTGTGATGATTTTGCAATTAGTTGATAAATGTGGTGCTGATTATATGTGACTGAAGTTTAGTTAGCAGGTTATTGTGTGATTAAGGATTATAATGGTATTGCAAATTTGCTATGTGAACAATGTTTCTAGTTTGAGATATTCTTCACAAAACAACTGTTGCATTCTTGATTTGATTTTAGTTTGCTAAGTGTTGTGATTTGCACAATGTGAATGAATGAGACCAAATTGCTTCAGTTAATTGATGATTTTGATGATAATTGTCTATTGATTTGTTCTTATTTCCATTCTTATTCAAAACAGTAATGATTTTCAAAATTTGTCTACACACTTAGCTGAATTTCTAAAATCTATCATTTGTCTATCCATTTATTTCCTTTCTCATAACTCCTTTAGACATTGATAGTTTAAAATCAAGTTCAAAAATCATATCTCACTCTATGATCTTCAATCTTCCTCTTCAACATGTATTTTTCATATATTATCTGTGCTCTGAGAAAATCGTTCAATAATAGTGGAAATAAGACTTTCAACAGTAAAATAAAAAGTGAAATAGGGATTACACATTATTACATAATATTTGAACCTTCAGAAGATGAAGTCCCTTTAAAAAGTTTTAAAAGAAAGAGTTGAGAATCTAAAAGAAAATTGACGTTGAACCAATAGAAAGTGAAAGAAGCCATGAGGAAGAAGAAAAGGAGAACAGGAAAAGAGAAAGAAAGAAAAAATGGAGACTATAGAGAAAGAGGAAACTGAATTAGACAGTTCAGAAAGTAGCAAAGGACTGGAAAAAGAAAAAGGAAGCACACAAGAGAAAGATGAATTGGCAAATACTCTTTATGACAGAAACCTATAGTTATTGAAAACTATTCAGAGATAGTCATGGATTCATTAGAAATAGCCATGAAGTTGCAAACTGAAGTTTTAAAGCTCAAGGATCAAGCTAATCAGATATTGCTTATTCAGCTTGGTAAAATTGAAAGAAAAAATGGATTTGAAAGTTGGTCCAAATATCCATTCTGAACAACCTAAAGCAGACCAACAAGGTACTTCTGAAGAAAAAGACTTAGGACATAATGAAAGAAAAATACAGGGATCCTTTCCCATTGATGTTGCTGGTAACATCAAGTGATTATGTTCCTAACCAAGAAAAGAAGCCAGCACCAGTTATTACCATTACACCTCTTGCTCCAAAATTGAAAAGTCTGCCACTAAAACAGAGGAATTGTCTGCATAAGAACATGAAAGAGATTTGGCACCAGAATCTGCATCCTCCCAATACTCTTAGTCCTCTCCATAGCATGACAGTGATTCCCACTCATAGGAAGATATTGTTAGAGAGCCTGCTCTTGAAATAGAAAAGAAAATTTGCTTATTGAAAAGAAGATGATGAGAAGAAGTATGAAGTGATAAAAGTGATTCAAAGCACATCAAAAATAATTGTGGAGTTGCTGGAATTGGTTTTGAGGTTACAAACAGTGGTGATAAAGCTACAAAATTTGAAGAACAAAGACTTGCAATTTCAACTAAACATAATTGAAGCCAAAGTTGATTTACTGACTGATAGAAAATTTAGAGATTAGGAAAGAACCTTGAAGAAATTAATGTAAATCATCAAGGACCAACCTTTGGTGATGACAAGAATGCATGAACATTAAAGAAAAATGAAGTTGGTGGATCAAAACTTAGAGAAAGTTTACAAATCTTTGCAGATTATTGTTCCTCAAGAGTTTTTATCAAAAATTATACCGACTTCTACAAAAGAACATAAACCTCACCTGAATGTAGAAACTAAGGGAAGTGTCTCTATTTCTAAACCAGAACATAAAACCAAAAGTGATGAGATAGTTAAAGTTGAACCAAAACCATCAAAAGAAAAATTTAAAGCTGAACTGAATGGGAAACAGAGGAAATAGAGTAAGCAGAAGATGACATCAGAACCTAAGATTAAGTTAGCTCACCAATCTTTTCTTGATGATTTTTTCCAAACGTAAGAATTTATAAAAAGCACAGTAAGGAAATCTGTTTAAAAAAAATCCTGCCTAAAATACCTTCATTTTAACCATCTTTATCTCAAAAAGTCTTCAAACCACCATAGATGGAAGGCTTAGATTAAATGGTAAGCATGATTTAAAAACCATAGTTGCAAAATCTGAAAAATCTGGCAGCAAAGAGAAACCAAAGGAATTTTAACTTCAAAAGTTCATTTTTATGATGTCTTTAAAAATCCACACAATCTACTTATTTTGGTTATCCTTTTATTATGATTGACAAAAAGGAGGAAATAGTTAGATTGAGTGAATGTTTTGTAACATTAGCTTGTGAGTTTATGTTTTATGAATGCTATTATTGTGCATGCTATTACTTTTTTATTAAATAAACTGATATATTTAATTAAATGAATGAATGAATATTTTGTTGTATGAATGCTGGTATTGATGCTTTGAAATGGTTATATGTTGTGTCATATGCTGAGTTGAAGACAATCTTGAAGGCCAAAAATTACTATTCATGTCACTATTCATACTACTATTCATGCCACTGTTCATGTAACTATTGCTGCATATTTCTGACTATTATGCATTTGAATTATTCCTATCCATTTCTCATATGTGGTTGACCAAATGAAATAAAAATAGCCGATATGCTCAGGATGTTAACTTGCTTTAATGTGTGCTTTTGTGATGTTTCTTATCTGAACTTTCTACTATGTTGAGAATATGTTGTTCATGATAATCTTTTGTGTTTGAGAGCTAAAATTAAGAACATTTATCCTAACATAAAGATTGATGAATATTTGTGCTATTCATGTTGGCATTTACGTATTGTGATGTCTTTGTTATTGATTATAATCCCTCCCTTTTTTAATGTTGACAAAAAGGGGGAGAAGTTGTAAGTGTCCTAGGATGTTCTATTTTGAGAAGTCAGTCCTTATTTATGTTTGTGTTGTTTATGCATCAGCTGAACTTCTAAACTATGTTGAGAAAAGTTGGCTTTTATGAAATTCCATGTTAATTTTGTGATTAATGATATTGTTGAATTCTTGTTGATGATTAACATGTATATTTGATAAGATAAATTTAAGAATACTTATGTTGATATGAGAACTAATAAAAATCACAAGTGAGCAGGATATGTGTCTCAGGGAGAGCTTAATAACCTCACACAAACACAGGGGGAGTATTTTATCTTTTTGCTTAATGAATATTTTTATCTTTCTTCTTAATGTGTAAATATATGTGATAATGCTATAGATTTCTCCTAGTGAGCATTGAGTTTTGTCATCATAAAAAAGGGAGAGATTATTGACCCCACAATGAGAAAATTTATTTTGATGATAACAAAACTTAATGAAATGTGCTAACAACCTTTCAAGCATTTCAAATCACATAGAGAAAGCAAATCAAAAGAAGAAGAAGAAAATAGCATATCAAGAAGAACAAAAGAAGACAAAATGAAGACATTCGATCCTAGGCAAAGTAATGTAAGAGAAATGAGATTTAGAACTGCCAATGGATTCTCACATGCATAAAAATACTTTTAGAGCATGGTTTTAAAAGTCAAGAAAAATCAAGTTTAAGAGTTGCTAAAATTAGATACCTAATTTTAACTCAATGGGTTAAAATTAACTAACTAATTTTAGAATTAGACTTTTTATATCTTGACAGAAAAATAAAATTAGTAAACTACTTTTTAAATAGCATGTTGTTTTTCAAAATTAGTTAATTACTTTCTACTTAAAAATATTTTTAGCAAACTAATTTTAGACTGAGTCTGACTACACTAACTCCAATGTTGCAATGGCTAGAAAACTAGCCGTTGGTTGTCTTTTTCTACTAAGAGTTTCAGACCTCAAATCTACCTATATAAGTATGCATTTACTTCATTTTTAAAGTAATAAAAGTGAGACATTATTGAGAAAACTAAGAGCATTGATTTTAGCTTTCATTGACTTTGATTTGAGCTTCATTGGCAAATCTTCTCTCTCTGCTTATAGTGTTTAATTGTAATTTGCTGTAAGAGAGTGATTCTTTCTAAAAATTCAATTCAACGTGAAGTTAGTCTAAATGAGAGTATATCACTTGGAAGAGGTTGTTAAGCACCTTAGTAAGCTTAAAGAAGTTTGAGAGGAAATCAAATTTAGAGAGTTTGTTAAGCACCTGTAAAGCTTAAAAAAGTTTAAGGGGATATCAAACTTGCAATGTTCTTAAACACCCGTGAAAGCTTAAAGAAATTTGCGGAATCATCAAACTTGTAAAGGTTGATCAAGCACCTGGAAAGCTTTGTGGATGTACTTGATTGTTCTATTGCCTGGAAAAAGAGATAGTAATGGTTAAAAGTCTCAAGAGGAAGCTTAAGAAGAGTGAATGTAGGCTGCATTGTCAAACCACTAGGTGTTTGAATTCTCTTGACCTTATCTCTTACTTTTAAATGTCAATTTATTTATATTGCCTTGATTAACTAAAGAAATTTGTTGTTTAATAAACTATTGTTAGAAGTTCATTAAGCTGCAACTCATTTAGCTAACCTAAACACCTTACTAATTTTAGCGTGAACAGTAATGTGAATAGTAACTTTTTTATAGGCTAAATATTAGCAAGCTAAATTTTTTTTGCAGAATCATATTAACCAAGTAAGTATACTTAGAATTAATTAGATAGAACCTCTGAAGTTTTAAAAATTGATTGAATTAAAAAAGTGATTAATTCACTTACTCTTGGTCATTTATACTTGGGATAATATTTTCAATAATTTTTCGCATCATAATTGATCTGGGATGGCCTAGATGATCATGCCAAATAATAAAATTATTTGAATCAGTAAACTTTTGGTTTATGGCAGCATATGTTTCAATTGTACTAATATTTGTATAGTACAGACCTAAAGAAAAAATAGGTAATTTTTTCTAAAATATATTTTTATCGAATATAATAGATATGATATATAAATATTCAATTTTTTTCATTTGCAATCTCAATATGATATTTATTGCAGCAAATATCTTTAAAATTTAATAAGTTTATTGGAGACTTGATATATAACAATACTTCATTTATGATAAGTTTATACCTTTGGGTAAGAAAATTATGACTCTTCGGGAGCCTTCAATTATTTTTATGCTACCAGATATTGTATTAACATTGACTTTTTTTATAGATAAATGAAAAAAGTATTTTTTGTCTCTTAGTATAGTATGTGTTCCAGTATTATCTGTAAGACATATTTTTATTATTGATATTGAGATCAACCAAAGAATGACAAAAAATTATTCTTAATTAAAATAAAAAAAAATACATAAAAAGAACATACATGTTTATTATTGATATTGCGATCAACTAAAGAATGTGAAAAATTCATTCTTAATTAAACTAAAAAAAATACATAAGAATAAATATTGAAAATAACAACAAAAAACATTAAAATAAGAAAAATAAAACAAGATAACAAAAAAAAAATAAATATTTCTGTTAATTTAATCTCTAATTTTTGTTTATTGATTCTAAAAAAATCTACCACATCCAAATATGTTATGTTTGTAAGGCCATTAAAATCATCATCTATAAATGTAAAATTTGCTTCAATACATCATTTGGATATATAAAATTTGTCTCCACAATTTTTCTTTTATTCTTGATTGAGGCTTGACAGAGTTTAACAATATGCTCAGACGTACGACAGGTACGTGACCAATGTTCTTTTATACCACATATGTAACATGAATTTTCTATAACTTTAAAGGATTATTTTGACCATCCTTGTTTTTTTCTTTTTCTTCATGATTATTCCACTTTTGGTGGTGAAAATTTTTATCACTATAATAACGGTAATTATTACGTCCTCACTACGACTACGGCCTCGACCACGTGCATTATTATATATTGTTACATTCACTTTAGGGAATAGAGTAGTACCAGTGGGATGAAATTCATGATTTTTCATTAGTAGCACATTATTTTATTCAATTATCAGTAAACAAGAGATCAATTTTGAATACGTTTTAAAATATTTTTTACGATATTGCTGCTGCAGGAACACATTTGAAGCATGAAAGTTGAAAATATTTTTTCTAATAAGTCATCATTTGTGATATTTTCTTCACATAATTTTAATTGAGAACTTATTTTGAATATTATAGAATTGTACTCATTCACCGATTTAAAATCTTGAAACCGTAGGTACATCCAATCATATCGAGCTTTTAGTAATATTACCGTTTTTTAGTGGTCATATATTTCTTTTAGACTATTTCACAATTCAAGTGGATTTTTTATTATCAAATATTCTGCTTTTAATCTTTCATGTAAATGAGGACAAAGAAAAATTATTATTTTTGTCTTTTCTTGAATGAATGTTTCTTATCTGCTATGATTGTATTTCTAAGATTTTTAGCATGAAGATGAATTTCAGCATTAAGCACCCATGATAAATAATTCTTGCTCGTTATATATCAAGAGCTGCAAATTCAAGCTTAGTCAAATTTGATATGATGAAAACTAATATAAAAAAATAATAATAATTTAAATAAAATTTAAATAAATAAAATAAAATAAAATATTATAAATTCTAAATATAATATAATATATTATTATAATTTTATAAAAAAATATATATAAAGGTTACACGTAATTAGATACATGCATATGTAATAAAATAAAATATATAAAATAAAATAAACTTATCTCAAATGAAATAACAAGATCGGGCTTAAATAAAAATATACTCGGAATAAGATTGAACTTGAAATAATATCGGATTTGGAACAAAATCGTATTGATAACGTATTATAAAATATGATAAATAATAAATATATAATATAATAAATATATAATATAATAAAAATAAAAAATAAATAAAAATTAAGAGAATAATTTTTTTTTCAAATAGTTGCTCTAATCTTTGCATAAGATCTCTATTTATAGGGTCTCAACTATAAAAACTATAATATATGTTACAAATGAGATTAATACACATAATTAGATGATGTATAAATAAATTATGTAATTACTCGGGGTTATAGAACTCAATAAAAATATTTATAATTATTATTATTATTATTATTATTATTATTATTATTATTATTATTATTATAAAATTGCAAGTATAAATTCGAAAGGGTGAGTCAGTGTGATAAAGAAAAAGAATAAGCAAAGTGTTGAATGTTTATTAAGGGAAAAAAGAATTAATTCACTCATCACAGTATATTGAATATTTGCTTTCATTAAAAAAACTATATAGTATCCTACTGTTTGTTAGCACGTGTGGATTTTATACCCCAAATCATTATTTTATTATTTATATAATCATTTTATAGTATAATTATATCTAATATTTATCTTTTTTTTTCAATAAATTAATTAAGTTAATAAATATTAAATTAATTATAGATAAATAGGGTTTTCTTGAAAGAATCTAGGTAGTATCTAAAATATGAGGTGGCAATCTTCTATGGGTAAAAGGTGAGAATGTTGGGTGAGATTATAATTACAGTGAAGAATAGAATAAGCATTAAAGAGATGAGAATTATGAATTTAATTTATTTTTATATTTTCGAATATTTAAAAAAAAAAACATACACGTATGCATATGAATTGATTTCAAATCCAAAGAACCAACCCCATTAAATTGGTTCCCATCCTTTGTAATTGGTACTTTCACATTGTTTAATTTATTTAACAAAATAGTCAAAACTCTTATCATTATTATGTTCAATAACACCAATATCATTACACCCAATGAATATACTATTTTAGGATAAGAAGATAATACAGTTGATTTTACTGTTTCATCCACAACAAATAAATAAATAAATAAATAAATTAGATTATATAGTGTGTTAGTGTTATTTCTGTCGCACATTTTAATAGACCGATTGATAAAATTAATTATTATTTTTTTTATATATAATTATAATCGAATTTTGAATATTATTTTATTAGGTTGGGGCGGTAGGTTTATGATACAGTGTTCCAGAAAGAAGCATTATTCGGTACACTTTCTTTTCCTCAATTATGAAAGTTAGACAACTCTATTTTGCTTTCCTTAATTTCTCTTTTCTTTTTCCGTGAAAAAATCGGTTACTGATATTACATCTTTCCAATGGCATCAGTCGTAAATAAAACCAAATGCAGCCCTATTTATGTATTACGAAATAACAACCACTATAGCGTCCAGAACGCCTCACCTCTCTCGCTCTTCCTCATCCCATGCACAGTCACGCTGGACGGACCCGATCCGTATACTTACGTACACTGTACACACACCAAATCAAATCACTTTTTTATTTTTATTTTTTTTAATTTAATGCCTAATTATTATATTTTTATTTCATTAAATTTATTATTTTAATTATTTTTAAAAAATAAATAAAATATATGTATTAATTTTTTATTATTTCTGAAAATAAAAGATTAAAAGTTTAATTTAAATATTTATTTATTTATTTGGAATGAGAATAAATTACATAGTAAAACACATTATCGTGAACAGATAGATACGTGAGCCGTAGAGAGATTTACTGCAGAAAATCCTCTGCTTATCGTTGATATCCACTACCTATATATAATCACACGTCCCTCTTTAGTCTTCACTTCATCTCCAAACCTACCCTTCTCACACAGGTCTATACATTTTTCTCTCTCTAACTTCAAAATGGTGAGCGCCGAGGTTGCTCGTAATGTCGTCGGCATCATCGGTACGTGCCTTCTCGTTTCTTCGCTTCTGATAAAGAATAGAAGTAGGTCAAGAAGAAGATCACGATGATGATGACTTGACCGTTTTTGTGTTTAATTTTTCTGGTTATGAATAATTACTGTCCAGAAAAGAGCTTGACGTTGATTTCTTTTTATTTTCATCTTGGGGTTGTTATAAGTATTTGAAACGGTGGCGTTTTCTTTTGTCTTGTTTCCATTAATAAAGCGTATGAGTTACAGAGATCTTCGTTTTCTATTTGCAGGGAATGTTATCTCCTTCGGCCTTTTCCTGTCGCCAGTGTATAACCTCTCTCATCTCTCTGTTTATAATACCCTGTTTGGATGGATTTCTTCTGTTTTTGCATATTGAATTGTAGTTTATTAGTTGAAAAACTGTGTTTCTTAAACTGGGTATTGTACCCTGCTCAAATCTGTACAAGTCCAACCAAACAACCATCTCTGGTTGTTCACAAGAATATTACTTGAGCCATTCATGTCATTTTCATTTTGCGTATGCATTTTGATCAGAGTTAAGTGGTTTTACACGTAAATTATGACTGCAATTTGAAATACTTCTGCTACAGTCCAACATTCTATCGCATATGGAAGAAGAAAGATGTTGAGGAGTTCCAGTTTTATCCATATGTTGCAACGGTGCTGAATTGCCTGTTTTGGATCTTCTACGGTCTACCCATTGTCAAACCTGACAGCATCCTCGTCGTCACCATCAACAGTGTTGGTCTTGTAATAGAGTTGATCTATTTAGTCATTTTCTGCATATATGCCAAAGGAGGCAATAGAAGGGTATATGCACCAAACTGGTTTCTATGTTAACCCCCTTCTTATAAGTTCATTTCTTTTCTTGTATTATATGAGTTGAGCTCTAATTATGTGCTCTGCCCCCACAGCTATATGTTGCTATTGGGCTTGCAGGCGAAGCAATTTTCATTGCAGCCATAGTCGTAGTCACCTTGGTTTGTTTCCACACACACGCTAAAAGAACCCTTTTCGTCGGAGTTTTCTGTGATGTCTTCAATGTTATAATGTACAGTTCACCACTTGCTATCATGGTACGCCTCAATTAGAATCCAATTTATATGTATTTTTACTTCGTTTTTCTTTCTGGGAGTTGTGATATTGGTATTTCGTTCTCTCATTCTAATGGATTCTCTGATTTTTTACAGAAAAAAGTGATTACTACGAAGAGTGTTGAATATATGCCTCTGTATCTCTCGTTGGCTAACTTTGCAAATGGCTGCATTTGGACAGCTTATGCCCTCATCAAATTTGATCCTTTTGTGCTGGTAAAAGTTCAAGTCCTTTTTTTTTTTTTTTTTCTGTGCTTCAATATTGTCAAGAATTCAAAAGAAAAAAAAAAAGAAGAAGAAAATGATCAGCGGAAGCATTTCTGATGTGGTTTTTCTTTGCATACAGATTAGCAACGGCCTTGGAGCACTGTCTGGGGCTGTACAGCTCATTCTTTATGGTTGTTACTATGGAAGCACCCCTAAACAATTAAAAGATAAAGAAGAAATAGTGAAGCCATCTGAGATCCAGCTCTCTGGCTCAAATGCAGTTCCTAGGGTCTGAAATAGTTGAAAGTTTTCTGTCTGGATATTTTCTTCTACTCTTCCTTTATGCTTATCTGTTAGTTTCCATTACTCTTTCCTTTATGCTTATCTGTTAGTTTCCATTACTCTTCCTTTATGCTTGTCTGTTAGTTTTATAAGGCACTAGAACAGTAGAAATTCAACAGTCTAGCTGTTTGTACATAGATTTTGCTGCGAGGAGTAATCCTCTGACAAATGCAGCAGATTTTTTCCTTCCGAATTATGCAAATTTAAGACTTTGGAAATGGAGTTTTCATTTTGAATCTTGGATTATGTGTTTTTTCTTATTATTGTTGATCTTCTAGACAAAAAAATTTATCACTGTGAGGTGATCATAAATCTTTTCAAAATTTTATCCCATACCCATTAATGGAAAAATAGATCATATGGATCAATTTCTCAATCTGAATCAGATCATTCTCAACCTGGACAATCTATTTGCTTTGGTTCATACTGTCTGTTTCTCTATTTGCTGCACTCAAAGAAGCTGGCTTCGCTTTGGATCAGTTGCATGATTTTTTTTATAAAAAAACAAAAAGTTAATAATAATAACATATATACCAAATATTCATATTTTATTAAAATAGTATATAATTTAATTTGAGATCAATTTATTTTTAAAAAATTCATATTTATTATTAATGAAATTTATTTATATAAATTATATAATAATATTTATATAGTTTCATTTAAAAAATTAGAATTTTAAATTTTTTTATATAAATAGATTTGAATTATCATTGAAATAATAACAATCAAATTTGAGACATTGAAATATTAATAAAAATTCAAATAAAAACGTAATTTTGACAGAATATGAATTTGAGTTAATTTAATCGTATTTTAGAGAAAATATAAATTATAATTGAGAAATAATTTATTAATTATTCGATGTTTACACAACTTAATTTTTTTTATAAAAAAAAAAAAAAAAAGTTCATCGAGTAAAGTTGGCAGTGTACCTAATTCAAAAAGCTGGAAAGAATACATCGAACCTAAAAGCCCAGCAAGGAAGGGGTTCAACCACATAACGGTTACTTTCACCCGAAGCCTAAAATCATAAAGCTTTTTATAATAAAAGGAACAATGCCAATTTACTTTGTATTATAATTCTCTTCTTTCTTCTCTTTATATGGGTATTTTGACTTTTACTCCCACTTATCTGTGTCAAATTATAATTTCACTCTTATTTTCTTTTCGCAACATTTGAACATTTTGAATTTCTCTTCAACTTAAATTTAAATTTCAAATCGCAATTGCACCCTTATATCCTTACAATCTTATCCTTAGGTGTTTGGTTTTCTGTCTTTTCACTTTTATGATATGTTCGTTTTAAATATGATGACCCTCCTATAAAATGACATCAAATTGATTCAACTTCTAATGCGTTTCATATCGTCCGCGAAACACAATCATGTATTAAATATAAGGCTAGGTTCAATCATTTTTCTTTAAACTAGCTTTTAGAGCATCAACTAAGGCAGTCAGGGTCTTATGGGAATGGGGATGATGCGTCTCACATCACATGCGGAACACAATCTTGGCCTAAATATAAGATTGGGTTCAATCCTTCCCCTCTGAACTAGCTTTTGGGATGAAGTTAGGGGTTCAGTCCTTTATCACATTCTCTACTCTTTTTCTTTTTTGTGTGGGTCCTTTAAAATTATTTGTATTAAATTACAGTTTCACTTTTATTTTCTTCTCATAACATTTGGGCATTTTGACTTTTCCTCCACCTTACTTTCAAATTATTACAATTGCACCATATCCTTACAATGCTCAACTTCATATTGCTATGCTTTTTTTTTTTTTTCCGTTTAAATTTGATCTTCCTAAAAAATTTGATACTCTTTAAAAAGAAAAAATAAATAAATAGAAAAAAAATCAACGCGGTATTGTCAATTGGCAGTTATTCAAGCTTTATCTTCCTGTTTAAATTGTCAATTGATTTTATGCTTGGTAGGCTGTTGAAACAGTGCAATAAACACAAACAAATTTTACAACAGGACTTTTAGTTGTCTACAAAATGTCTAAAACAGTGCAATGAACAAGCAAATTTTACTACAGGACTTTTAGTTTTCTTTAACTGTGTTCCTCAAGAAAAATAATGTCAGGAAAACGATGTCACACTCTAATTTTTTTCATGTTGGCAGCTGGTGCTCGCTAATGAGTTTAGAATATATTGTTTTTCCCTATAAATTCATACAATCTCAAACAAAATTTAAATAATAAATCTTGATTATAACATGACTTTTACTAAAAATACTGCATTAATTTAAAGTATATAGGATCTTCATTTATCATTTTAGTTTTTTACAAGAAAAAAATATAACTCCAAAGGTTTAATACCATTATTTTTCCCACTTCCAATGTAAACAGATTCATTGTACGCATTGGCTATAAAAAGAAATATAGCCATCTAGCTCGCACGGGCTTAGCTCAGTGGTAAGCAAGTAACAAAATTGGTACAAAGTCCAAAGTTCGAGTCTCGGTAGCCGCAGTGTGAAAGTTTCGCCTATGTGGGTGGGCTCTTTGTGGGCATCGAGTTAAAAGCCTCCCACTTCACTACTGCTGGATCACCGTGATTTACCCCTCCACAATCCTGTTGGACTGAAGTGTGGAGCCCCTAAGATGAGGGTATATCGCCTTTTGGTACAAAAAATATAGCCATCTAGGTTTAATCCAAGAATAAAAACACAATTAGCTATACTTGAGGAGGGAATCCATCATCTTGAATATAGAGATCTGTCAAGCATTTAATGCTAGATATGGATTATATCATCAATAGATAATATAAATTACAATCTAAATTACAATGAAAACATAATTATATTACTTTACTTCAATAGATAATGCCTAAATGGATTTTTTTAGTGTATATATCGCTTCCGGATTCCAAATTTGTTGGTATTTAATGCTAAATATGCATTATATCTAGCACATCTAAGTTGTTAGTCTATAATATCTATTAATAAGATTTGTTTTGAATCTTTTATTATTTATTTTTCCCGTTATTTTTATGATGCTTTTTTGCATTGTGATTTCTCTTAGCATAATCTATATATTTAGCTTTGTTATTATTGCTTTTTAATGTGTGTAAGTTTTATTTTTTAATTTAATCCCAACATTATTTTAATCTAAATTATAATTTAATCATATTTACAATCATTTGTAAATATATACAACCATATTACTTTAACTCAAGATGTATTTGTTTAGTGTATATATCAATTCCAGGTTCCAAATTTGTAGCTATTTAATGTTGGTTTCTCTTAGCATACTCTACATATTTAGCTCTCACCCTAGCTATCATTTCATTGTGCTAAATCTGTCAAAATTACGGTTTTAGTTTTTATTTACTTTTGTAGTACATCCTTATCTTTATTGCTATAAATAACAGCTCATTAATATTCCCATTGCCTACTGATAGTGTCGCCAAAACGATACATACATTTAAGTTATTTTGCATGATTGCATGTATACTCTTTCACATTTTACGTTTTCTTGTATTGTTTTTTGTTAGAAATATTTCAGGTAAGAATTCAATGATTGGATTGGATATGGCTTCAAATGTGTATAGAAAAGATCAAAATTTAGCTAAGTATGGAAGATTAGCATGATTCGCGACCACGACTCTGAGTCACGTGAGCGCGATGCATGCATGAAGTTTGGCAGTAACTACGTAGCGATAGTCGCGAGCGCGACTCAAGTGTTCGCAGGCGCGACTCGCTCCTCTAGAAGTCAGAAACTGCCTATTTTCCAAAGAGTTGTGTTGCTTCAACAAAACTCCTCGGAAACACCCACCAAAAGCCAGTTGAAACTACTATTTTGGCTAGCCAATCATCTCCAAAACTGTTCTCATATCCTTTCCTATAAATACCGGTCATAAAAAGAAGAAGAGAATCATAAAAAATGATAAAAAAAATCATTGATAAGGAGAACTCTACATCACAAAAATCAGAAGGAATACACTTAGGAAAAAGTTGACTAATTGTGCCAGAAATATATCAAGGAGTTCCTCGAGGCGTGACGTTCTCTGGAGGCGAGATTTTGATTTCTTTTATCTTCTCTTGTTTATTAAGATTCCTTGTATATTACTAATTATTCTCTACTCAAAATAATGATGTAATGTCGGTATTCTTAATAAAAGTTTCTTTAAAGTTATCTTTTGATATTTGTTTAATTCAAGATTACTTGATTATATTCTTAGAAGGAAATAAGTCAGTAAGATCAAAGAGATAAAATTTATTTAAACGTTTAAAGTTACATTTCGAATCATTTACTTAGTTTATCGAAATTAATTCTAACTTGTTGAAATAATCAAAGAACAATATTTAGGTTTAATCTTTGATAAAAATAAGATATTTGTTGTATGTAGAATTACATATAGAAAATAGAGTAATCCTATACCGAAAGGATGAATTATATTTTACCGAGTACATTTAAAGAAACACTTATTATATGAATATACGTTTTGTTTAAAGGAAACAACATCTTAGGCATGATCAATAACCCTAAGTAGGTTGTTACAACTCCTATTTAAGTTATTTAGTATGTTCGGTACAATTAGAAGTAGAATAATAAATTCAATTCTTAATATTTTATTGTTGTAAATATAAATGTCAAGAATAAGTAGCTAGTAGACATAACACATTCCTCGTGGGAATAATCTTTTTATTACTACATTGCTATTCGTATACTTGCGAGTAATCAAGCAACAAGGTTTTACTGCTGTTGCCGGGGAATGGTGTTTTGTCATTAGCAAAAATTCTTATGTGTGATTTACAGTGTTTTATTTTATGTTATTTTTATTTTTATTTTTATTTTTTATTCTTTTTATTTTATTTTTCTTTAAAGAAACGCCAATATAAGGCTTGAAAGGTCTAACATTATTGTTTCCATGTGAAGGAAAGAAGATTGATTTTCAAATGTTAAAGTGCTTGTTTAAACAACTTCTCTTTTCAGTGGATCATAATCTGCGACCGCGATCAAACCATTTGCAAACGCGATCAGAGTTAACAAAGAGGCAGAAAGGCTGGACCAATACTCACGAATGAAATCAAACCCTTCACGTGCGCGATATAAGTTCAAAGAGAAGTAGAAGGTCTGCAGCATTGTACGTGATCGCGACAACAATCATTCATGAGCACAACAGGAGTCACAAACAAGATAGAAGGTTATGAAACCCTCTTTCGCGATCACGACATGGCAATTCGCGAGCGCGACTACCTAACGGTAACATTTAACTCCCTCAAAAATTACCGTTGCCCACCATTCCTTTATAAATACCACATTCCTCTTCCACAATACAAAGAAAAATCTCTCTAATCTCTTCTTTTACAAACCCAGAATGCAACCTCCTTTATATTTTTCTCCATTCTTTTGTTTTCTCCAATTTTCTTTCTCTGCTTTATAAGAACACAATCTGATGCATTCTGCTATTTTTTCCATCCCTCTATGATCGTGCTGTTCAAGAGGAGAGCCACTAAGAAGCCTACTGGTTCATCTTCTACTTGATTTTATTTTTATGGTTTTCTCCACTTGACAACTTACAAAAAACAAGTGAGTGTGGTCTTTTTCACTTGATTCTATTTTGTGTGTTCCTGCACATAGTCAGTGTTCTACTTGATTACCAATAGAATTTCTATGTATGTGTGTCTTATGGATGCACAATAAATTTTGGGTTATAGTGGGTTTTAAAAATATTATTTAATCAAGTAGTATAAATTGAATCTACGTATAAATCTTAAATGTGCATGCCATGCAGTAATCAAGCAGTTTCAAAATGGAATTTAAATAAAGAAATATGACACTTATGTAAATGAATTTTATAGATTGTTCAAATGAATTTATGATTAGTTATTAATGGAAGCGCTAAAAAGTAAGTATTTGTAAATTGTGTAAAAATACCTGGTGTTTATAGATGGTGCATAAATTCTAAGCCAAATTGAGTTGGAGTGTTAACATCGATGAGAACTCCATGGAATAAAAAGAGAGAGTGTGTTAGTTGCATATCTACGCTTGGGACTAAATGCATGTTGATTTTTTATCGATTTAGTGACTTCAAATTTCCTGCTTCTATTTCCCTTGTTGTTATGTGGCTGGTGATGCTTCAATGATCTCCTTCTTATCGACACTGGACTCTTGAGTGGTTGTTGGTGGATCTACAAGAATGTTAGGTCATTTATGTTTTCGAGATGAGATCTCTAACTATTAATGTTTTGCCTGGATGTGGTGGCGGTGGTTTGAAGAGATGCTGAAGGAATTTGGGTCCGGGTCACCCTTGTGGGGCAACTGCCATCTCTTCACAATATAAATATTCTGAAAACCGTAAAAGAAAATATTTTTTTCTTTTTTTGTCAAAAACAACAGTCTCTCTCTAGTCTTCTCTCCTTCTGCTTCCAATTACTGTGAAGAATAATGATATCAAGAGGACAAAGAATTCTCTTCGATTTTATGTTTTCTACAAAGGTACACTTAGATTGTGGTTTTTTGTTTTAATTTGTATATTAATGCATGTGATTAAAATTGGACCAATGAATCAAATTAGGGTTGAATGGTTCATGGTTTAGATTCCATGAATTATGAATTTTAATGTAAATTCTTCATTGGTATCAAAGCCTAGGTTGCTTGATTCTTGATTTCTAAGTAGTTTTGATGTTACAGAAGTAATAAAAAAATTTCTTTTCATCTTCTGTTTCATGACTCAGAAATTTTAAAAGTTGCAGAAACTTTGTGAAATTTGTGTATTGTGATTAGTTTGAAAAAAAATTATATAAATACATAATAGAGATCACAGACTTCACATTGGTATATTATTTTCAAAATTTCTATAAATAATGAAATAGATATAAATATTCAGCCCATTTTTTTTCAAACTTTTAAGTTGAAAAAGACCTGTGTATTTTTCAATATGTTATTGAGAATTTGTTTCTCAAATTTTTAGTTTTATCAAATTTTAGGACAAAAAAAAAATTAGACCAATTGAAAGAGGGACCCCAAAAACCCCAGCGGCTGAAATTTCACGGTGGAATTTGGCCAAGAAGGAGGCACGCACACACATGATGCGCACTAGCCTCGGATGAAACGACTTATCGTTTCTTCTAAATGGCTTGTCGTTTTCCTTAAATATCATGCCGTTTTGATTAAGGCATATTAATAAAAAAAAATTTCTATATTTTTTAAAAATATGTATACATATTTGTGACTTAATTTTATTTTTTTATTATGTTAATAAAATTAAGGAGGAAAATTTTAAATATTTTTTTGTAAATTTTTCTTTTCTCTCCATTAATTTATTTTAATTTTTTAAGTCACAAATAATCAAAAAAATAAATTTATATAGTATTAATATTTTTTCTTTTTTTTTAATATGTTACAAAAAAAATTATGAAAAATTTATTAATATTTTTAATTATTTTCTGTAATTTGTTACAAAAAATTATGACCCGTTTAATAAGGACGCCTCAAAGGATCAATACTCAAGAACATGGTCTTGGGTGATGAGAAGAATTAAAGATTTAATTGATTTGCCTTTGGACTTGAATGCCAAGGGGGATGATTTAGAATGTCTAGTGAGACATATAATAAGAGTTAATGGGTTCATTCAATGTATAGTTTGGAATGAGTGTCTCTTGTTAGATATTGAGAAATACAATGCACTAAGTTCAGCTCTACCTACAATTAATCAGAAGGGTATCCTTGATGAGCTTTGGAGAAAATTGAGTAGTCAAACTAATTGTACTTACAAGCATCTAGTTGAAAACTTTATCGATTAATACATTAGTTGGATAGTTAGAATGACTATGACTCGTTTTGTGGGATTGTCTATGAAAGACAGTAAGAAACAAAGTTTGATAAAACTTGTGTTTCTAAAAGTTAGTTATAGGTTGAATGATGACTTGTACAACAATTTTATTAACTCAATTCCTATTCGTTGGATGTTTTTAGACTGAATAAGACTTCAATGTAGTAGATAATATAAATAGACTTTATTGTAATTTAAAAAAAATGTTATTAGTATTAATTGCTAGTTTAATCTTAAGTTTTGTACTTAAAGATTATTATTGTTTATATGGTTAATTTTGTTAGACTTATTTTGCATTTGATTCTTAGATGATGATTATGAACTTCGTGAACTTTCGATTCTAAGTCTAATATGAAGTAAGGCTAGCATGATTATTTTTTTGTACATGAATTATTTATTATATCATTGTCTTCATTTTTATAATGTCAAGTCAGTATGACGTCTGCTGCTAAGAATATTATCATTGAGTTAAACGAGGGTGAGAAAGTTAATGGTGATAATTATGAGATTTGGAGTATGAAAATGTAGTATGTCTTGGAAGAGCAAAAGATTCTTGAGGCTTTGAACATAATAATGCCTATACCTGAAGAAGGAACATCTGAACAATATGTGAAAGTTAGGGAGGCTTATGATGCTTGGAAGAAAAAGAATTCTTTAGCTCGCATTACCTTGCTTAGTAGTATGGATGATGATGTTATGCGGAATTTCGCAAACATATGAATGCTAAAGACATATGGTCTACATTGAAAGATAAGTTTGGAAAATTTTTCTTTGGCAAGACTAAGGGCATTGACTATCAAATTTGGAACTTATTAGAAATGCCCTGATCATACCATGAGAAAACATTTAAGGCATATGTCAAACATTGTAAATGAGCTGAAGGATGCAGGTCTTGTGTTGACTGATGAACAACAAGTCCAAGTTGTCATTCGTTCCCTTCCTTCAACCTGGGAGAATATGAAAATGCATCTGACTCACAATGTGAATATACAAACCATGAAGGATGTTATGCAACATCTTAAACTTGAGGAAGAGCGCCTTGAGATGAACAAGTCTAGTATAAATGTGTACATGGTTGGCTCCCATTCATAAGATGGACAAGGACGCAAGCGTAAGGATGGTGGGTTTTAGAAAAAGAAAGGGAAGGGACAAGCTTTTAAGGAGCCAAAGTTTGATCAACATGGAAAGGGGAAGGTACCTTTCAAGAAAAACAAGAAGAACATAACTAAGGTGAAATGTTTCAATTGTGGCAATAAAGGCCATTTTGCACATGATTGCAGTGCACCGCTTAAAAAGGTATATGACCTTCTTACACTTAAAAGTGTTGTTAATGTTTCTAGCTCTATTTTTCTAACTGAATCTATTCATTAGTGGACTTTATAATTAGAAGCAATAGACCATATAGTGAAGGATAGGAATGCTTTCGTAGAATTTTGGCGAATCCCACATGGAGCAAGATGGATATATATGGGTGATAATTCCAGAGTGAAAGTTAAAGGGATTGGAACATGTAAACTGGATATGCGTGGAGGCCCAATTCTTTACCTGCATGATGTACTTTAAGCACCAGCAATTCACTGAAATTTAGTGTCTGTTGTTAAGTTGATTAAACTAGGTTTCAAAGTTATTTTCATTATGATGGTGTTGATTTACTCTTAGACCAAGTTAATTATGGTACTGGATATTTTCTAGATGGTTATATTGTATTAGATGTTGAACAAGTTTTTGCAAATATAATTTTTCCTTTATTCACATCTACATTTGATTCTTCAAATGATGTAAATGTATGGCATTCTAGGCTAGGTCATATTAGCCAACAATACATGAATAGGTTGGCTAAAGAAGGCCTATTTGGTAATATTGATAAAGTAGATTTGTCTACTTGTGAATATTGTCTAGCTGGAAAAATGGCAAGAAAACCATTTGGAAAGGGCATAAGAGCCAAAACTCTATTACAATTAATTTATTCTGACATATGTTGTCCAATGAATATTAGGGCAAGGCATGGTGCTATTTATTTTATTACATTTAGTGATGATTTTACTCGATTTGGATATATTTATTTGATATCTCACAAATCTGAAGCTTTAAGTTGCTTTATTAAGTTTATGAACTTAGTTGAGAATCAAATGGATAAGAAAATAAAAGCACTTAGAACCGATCATGGTCAAGGATATTTATCTATGAGTTTACATGATTTTGTGATGGAAAGGGAATTAAACGACAATTAACTATCCCTTATACACCACCACAAAATGGCGTTGATAAACGTCAAAATAGAACCTTGCTTGAAATGGTTAGGTCATGGCACAAGCTAATTTGCCTATTACCTATTAGGATGATGATTTACTTACTGCCGCATTTGTACTTAATTGTGTGCCTTTTAAGTTAGTAACTACAACCCCATATGAGTTATGGAATAATAAAAAACCTATTTTTAATAATTTAAAACCATGGGATTGTGCTACTTTTATTCATGCTCCTTCTCATAAATTTGGAAAATTAGGTCCGAGGGGAAGGAAATGTATCTTTATCAAATACTCAGAACAATCTAAATGATATGTTTTTATTGGTGAACATAATAATGGCACAGTTACATAATTTGAATCACGAGATGTCACATTCTTAGAAAAATAATTTCCTAAACATAGAGAGATTAGTCAAGACTTGTCTCTACATGAAATTAAGGATCGGTCTACTTCTCTTGTAGAACCTGAAGTGGATATTTTTCCTAATGGGAGTATTTCATGTAACACCCCCTACCCGGACCTATAAAGACCCGAATAGGATGTGCCACTTAATTACATTTATCTATTCTCTACTTGTTATATATATACTTATCTTGTATGCAAATTTTTCTAAAATACATATTCCATTTCTATAACCTGTTAACTCAATTAGATTAAAAATTTGGACAGAGTTTCCCCTATATATAAGAGCCCTCAAACTTGTACTTTTAGACCTGTTCCAAAATTTTGCAATCTCAACACAAACAACTCATCACATAAAATATGTTTATATCAATCTAATTCACAGGACCCAAATATGTATTATCTGATTATTTAATACTCTATGTACATGCCAAAACTAATAAAATACATAGTGTCAAAGTTCTGGATGAACCATCTGATGTGTTTCTTTAGCTGCTACTGCTACTATGGATCAATGGATGAATCTCCTACTGCCCCATTGTCTTTTATCTGCGCATGGAAACCAACCAATACACTGAGCCACATGCTCAATGGGTATATTAAAAAAACAACAACAATATGATATAACATAACAATAAGCTTAGTATACTATTTAACAAATTGTATCCCAATCATCTTTATATGTTATGTCTCAAAATTCAACATGTGATTATATAACAATTAAGCATGTTTTGCATCTTTCAATTTCAAATGCATGTGTCACAATAACTATATACAAAACTTTATTTTCTTTTTAGGCCCATGTAACTTATGAAATGCTTGAATGCTATATATGAAAAATGTAGACAACCAAGTACAAGTGTTAACAAAAACTAGTACTAGGCGCCTAAACTATCTATCTCTCTATGGTGAGGCTCTAAATTAGTCAAACCGTTGAGGTACCCATAGCAGTCTCAAAATCAACTGTATGGTGTAGCACTGCTAAGAACTATGACATGCCATACCCTTATGCTAACTCTGATACCCACTAAAGTACAATAGGCCAATGTTACCATTTAAAATCTTTTACGTGTCATTCTAGATTCAGATGCACAATTTATCACTGTTTGTTCTTTCCGTACCAAAGTTTGCTAATACAATTTTTTTATGACCACCATATTGGCCATAGCCATTCTACATCAATTATAGGTCATTTATGCAAGTATCTCAAGCATAAACCTTTAAAAATAATAGACACATGATTATGATTAAAATGATACAATAACATAACATGATTTTAATATATATATACAACACTTCGCAAAATATCGAGTTTTTTGCTCTATTAGATCAATATTTTGATATTTTTTTTATTATTGCTAAATAATTTTTCCTTACTCTTTTATTTGCCTAATATACTCTCTAATATTTTTTCTGCCTTATCTAAATTAATTCATTATTTTTAGACATCATTTGGTCCTCTAAAATAGGAACATAATTTATTTCCTATAACAAACCATAAATCTCCTAAATTTTCAACGTTAAGCACAATAAATTCAAACCTAAATTTTTTGTCGCTAAAACAGGCCTTAAATCAATCAAATTTAATTAACCAAAATAAAAATACTGACCTATTGGAAATTTTGCCCTTGCTTTAAATGGTATGTCGTTCCTTTTCTTATTCCTTTTCTTTTTCTTCTTCTCTCTTTTTCTTCTTCTTTTCTCCTCCTTTCTCCTTCTTCTCCCTTTTTTTTCTCTTCCTCCTGAGCTCTCTTATGTTTCTTTGTTTGTTTGTTTATATATATATATATATATATAATTCATTATTTTTAGACATCATTTGGTCCTCTAAAATAGGAACATAATTTACTTCCTATAACAAACCATAAATCTCCTAAATTTTCAACGTTAAGCACAATAAATTCAAACATAAATTCTTTGTCGCTAAAACGGGCCTTAAATCAATCAAATTTAATTAACCAAAATAAAAATACTGACCTGTTGGAAATTTTGCCCTTGCTTTAAATGGTATTCCCTTCCTTCTCTTCTTCCTTTTCTTTTTCTTCTTCTCTCTTTTTCTTCTTCTTTTCTCCTCCTTTCTCCTTCTTCTCCCTTTTTTTTCTCTTCCTCCCAAGCTCTCTTATGTTTCTTTGTTTGTTTGTTTATACATATATATATATATATATATAATTTAGTGGCAGGCGGTACTTCTGGGCAGTGCTTGCCTTTTTTTTTCTTTTTTTTATTATTTTATTTATATTTTTTTACTTTTTTATTTATTTATTTTCTAATTATTTGTTTATATATATATTCTTTTCTCTTCTTTCTTTTTTTTATTCTTTTTTTACTAAAATTCTTTTTTTTGTTACACCTAGTCTTCTAGACCTTAATAAGTGTACATGACAACTCTCCCCACTTTAGAAAATTCCGTCCCAAAATTTAGAATATACTAACCTTCAAATAATTGTGGGTATAACTCTTTCATTTATGTCTCTCTTTCCCAAGTGGCTTCTTGTCCCGTATGATGGTTCCATAGAACTTTAACTAAAGAGATCTGCTTATTCCTTAACTGCTTAGTTTCCCTTGCCAGTATTCTAATTGGTTCTTCGCCATAACTCAAATCTGGTTGGATCTCAATTGCTTTAGCTGCAATCACGTGTGAAGAATCTGATCTGTATCTCCTAAGATACGTGAAACACATTGTGGATATGATCTAGCTCTAGGGGTAAAGCTAATCTATAAGCCAATGGACCAACATGTTCAATGACTTCGTATGGACCAATGAACCTAGGACTTAACTTACCCTTTTTGCCAAATCTCAATATCTTCTTCCATGGAAATACTTTCAAAAACACTTTATCTCCAACAGAGTACTCAATATCTCTCCTTTTGAGGTCAACATATGACTTTTGTCTATCTGAGGCTGCTTTCAATCTTTCTCTAACAACTTTCACTTTCTCTTCAGCATCCCTTACCAAATCTGGACCCAAAATCTTACTTTCACCCATTTCTGCCCATGTGACAGGTGTCCTACATCTTCTTCCATATAGAGCTTCATAAGGAGCCATTCTAATACCATATTGATAACTATTGTTGTATGCAAACTCTGCCAATGGAAGGTATTTCTCCCAACTGCCTTCAAAGTCAATGATACAACCCCGTAACATATCTTTTAATACTTGTATCACTCTCTTTGATTGCCCAATGGTCTAAGGGTGAAAAGATGTGCTATAATTCAATTTGGTTCCCAATGCTCCATGGAGTTTCTTCCAAAATCTAGAAGTGAACCTTGGATCTCTATTTGAGATTATGGAACAAGGGACTCCATGTAACCGAACTATCTCATTTATATATAATTCAACAAATTTGTCCAATGAGTAGTTGGTTCTGACAAGTAAAAAGTGGGCTGACTTTGTCAATCTATCAACAATTACCCAAATTGAATCATGTTTCTTTAGTGTCAAAGGTAAACCAGTAACAAAGTCCATTGTGATTCGTTCCCACTTCCACTATGGTATGGAAATAGGATGCAACAATCTTGATGGAACTTGATGTTCAACTTTAACTTGTTGGCATGTTAAACATTTACTTACATATTCGGCAATGTCTTTCTTCATCCCTAACAACCAATACTTCTGTTTTAAATCTTGGTACATTTTTGTACTCCCTGGATGCATACTATATTTATGTGCCTCTTTTAATA